>JBBDGT010000295.1:257088-269588 GCA_037306005.1 Rhinophrynus dorsalis
TCATACAATCACACCACATACAGTCATACCACATACAGATCACATCGCATACAGTCATATCATATACAGTCACACCACATACAGTCATACCACATACAGATCACATTGCATACAGTCACACCACATACAGTCATACCACATACAATCAAAACACATACAGTCACATCACATACAGATCACACCACATACAGTCATATCACATACAGTCACATCACATACAGTCACACCACATACAGTCACATCGCATACAGATCACATCAAATACAGTCACATCACATACAGTCACATCACATACAGTCACACCACATACATTCACATCACATACAGTCACACCACATACAGTCGTATCACATACAGTCACACCACATACAGTCATACCACATACAGATCACATTGCATACAGTCACACCACATACAGTCACAACACATACAGTCACATCACATACAGTCATACCACATACAGATCACATTGCATACAGTCACACCACATACAGTCATACCACATACAGTCACAACACATACAGTCACATCACATACAGTCATACCACATACAGATCACATTGCATACAGTCACACCACATACAGTCATACCACATACAGTCACAACACATACATTCACATCACATACAGTCACACCACATACAGTCATACCACATACAGATCACATTGCATACAGTCACATGACATACAGTCATACCACATACAGATCACATTGCATACTGTCACACCACAAACAGTCACACCACATACAGTCATATCACATACAGTCACATCGCATACAGTCATATCACATACAGTCACACCACATACAGTCATACCACATACAGATCACATTGCATACAGTTTCACCACATACAGTCATATCACATACAGTCACATCGCATACAGTCATATCACATACAGTCACACCACATACAGTCATACCACATACAGATCACATTGCATACAGTCACACCACATACAGTCACATCACATACAGTCATATCACATACAGATCACATCACATACAGTCACACCACATACAGTCACACCACATACAGTCACATTACATACATTAACATCACATACATTCATATCACATACAGTCACATCACATACAGTCACACCACATACAGATCACATCACATACAGTCATATCACATACAGTCACATCACATACAGTCACATCACATACAGATCACATCACATACAGTCACATCACATACAGTCATATCATATACATATCACATCACATACAGTCACATCACATACAGTCACTTCACATACAGTCACATCACATACAGATCACATCACAGTCATATCACATACAGATCACATCACATACAGTCACATCATATACAGTCACATCACATACAGTCATATCACATACAGTCACATCACATACAGATCACATCACATACAGTCACATCACATACAGTCATATCATATACAGTTCATATCATATACAGTCACATCACATACAGTCACATCATACAGATCACATCACATCACATACAGTCACATCACATACAGATCACATCACATACAGTCACATCATATACATAGCTCATCACATACAGATCACATCACATACAGTCATATCATATACAGTCATATATACAGTCATATCACATACAGTCACATCATATACAGTCACATCACATACAACATCACATACAGTCACATCACATACAGATCACACCACATACAGTCACATTATATACATATCTCATCACATACAGATCACATCACATACAGTCACATCATATACATAGCTCATCACATACAGATCACATCACATACAGTCATATCATATACAGTCATATCACATACAGTCATATCACATACAGTCACATCATATACAGTCATATCACATACAGATCACATCACATACAGTCACATCATATACAGTTATATCACATACAGATCACATCACATACAGTCACATCACATACAGTCACATCATATACATATCTCATCACATACAGATCACATCACATACAGTCATATCACATACAGATCACATCACATACAGTCACATCATATACAGTCATTCACATACAGATCACATCACATACAGTCACATCACATACAGTCACATCACATACAGTCACATCATATACAGTCACATCATCAGATCATCATACAGTCACATCACATACAGTCACATCATATACATATCTCATCACATACAGATCACATCACATACAGTCATATCATAGAAATCACATCACATACAGTCACATCATATACAGTCACATCACATACAGATCACATCACATACAGTCACATCACATACAGATCACATTACATACAGATCACATCACATACAGTCACATCACATACAGATCACATCACATACAGATCACATCACATACAGATCACATCACATACAGATCACATCACATACAGTCATCATCATACATACAGCATCACATACAGTCATACAGTCACATCACATACAGTCACATTACATAGATCACATCACATACAGATCACATCACATACAGTCACATCACATACAGTCACATCACATACAGTCCATCACATAGTCACATCACATACATACATCACACTACAGTCACACCACATACAGTCACACAGTCATACAGTCATCACATACAGTCACATCGCATACAGTCATATCACATACAGTCACATGCATACAGTCATACCACATACAGTCACATCACATACAGTCATATCACATACAGTCACATCGCATACAGTCATATCACATACAGATCACATCACATACAGTCATACCACATACAGTCATCACATACAGTCAATCACATGCAGTCACATCGCATACAGTCATATCACATACAGATCACATCATCATACCACATACAGTCATATCACATACAGTCATCACATACAGTCATATCACATACAGATCACACCACATACAGTCATACCACATACAGTCACATCACATACAGATCACACCACATACAGATCGCATTACATACAGTCATATCACATACAGTCATATCATATACAGTCACATCACATACAGTCATATCACATACAGTCACATCACATACAGTCATATCACATACAGTCACATCACATACAGTCATATCACATACAGATCACATCACATACAGTCACACCACATACACTCACATCACATACAGTCACACCACATACACTCACATCACATACAGATCACATGCATACAGTCACACATACACTCACATACATACAGTCACATACAGTCACATCACATACAGTCACATCACATACAGATCACATCAAATACAGTCACACACATACAGTTACATCATACAGATCACATGCATACAGTCACTCATATCACATACAGTCACATTACATACAGTCACTCCACTTTCCGTCACATCACATACAGATCACATCACATACAGTCACATACAGTCACATCACATACAGGTCACTCACATACAGTCACATTACGTACATTAACATCACATACAGTCATATCACATACACTCACACCACATAAGTCATATCATATATAGTCACATCACATATGGTCACATCACATATCATCGTATTACATACAGTCACAACACATACAGTCACATCACATACAATCACACCACATACAGTCATACCACATACAGATCACATCGCATACAGTCATATCATATACAGTCACACCACATACAGTCATACCACATACAGATCACATTGCATACAGTCACACCACATACAGTCATACCACATACAGTCACAACACATACAGTCACATCACATACAGATCACACCACAGTCATATCATACAGTCACATCACATACAGTCACACCACATACAGTCACATCGCATACAGATCACATCAAATACAGTCACATCACATACAGTCACATCACATACAGTCACACCACATACAGTCGTATCATATATAGTCACATCAGATATCATCGTATTACATACAGTCACAACACATACAGTCACATCACATACAGTCACATCACATACAGTCATATCACATACAGTCACACCACATACAGTCATACCACATACAGATCACATTGCATACAGTCACACCACATACAGTCATACCACATACAGTCACAACACATACAGTCACATCACATACAGTCATACCACATACAGATCACATTGCATACAGTCACACCACATACAGTCATACCACATACAGTCACAACACATTCATCACATCACATACAGTCATACCACATACAGATCACATTGCATACAGTCACACCACATACAGTCATACCACATACAGTCACAACACATACATTCACATCACATACAGTCACACCACATACAGTCACACATACAGTCACATTGCATACAGTCATACATACAGTCACATACAGATCACATTGCATACTGTCACACCACATACAGTCACACACATACAGTCATATCACATACAAGTCACATCGCATACAGTCATATCACATACAGTCACCACATACAGTCATACCACATACAGATCACATTGCATACAGTTTCACCACATACAGTCATATCACATACAGTCACATCGCATACAGATCACATCACATACAGTCACACCACATACAGTCATACCACATACAGATCACATCATGACAGTCACACCACATACAGTCATCATACAGTCATATCACATACAGTCACACCACATACAGTCACATCACATACAGTCATATCACATACAGTCACACCACATACAGTCACATCACATACAGATCACATTACATACAGTCACACCACATACAGTCACACCACATACAGTCACATTACATACATTAACATCACATACATTCATATCACATACAGTCACATCACATAGTCACACCACATACAGTCACACCACATACAGTCCTATCATATATAGTCACATCACATACAGTCACATCACATACAGATCACATCACATACAGTCACATCACATACAGTCACATCACATACAGATCACACCACATACAGTCACATCACATACAGTCACATCACATACAGTCACATCACATACAGATCACATCACATACAGATCACATCACATACAGTCACATCACATACAGTCACATCACATACAGATCACACCACATACAGTCACATCACATACAGTCACATCATATACAGATCACACCACATACAGTCACATCACATACAATCACATCATATACAGATCACATCATATACAGTCATATCACATACAGTCACATCATATACAGTCACATCATATACAGATCACATCACATACAGATCACATCACATACAGTCACATCACATACAGTCACATCACATACAGATCACATCACATACAGTCACATCACATACAGTCACATCACATACAGATCACACCACAGTACAGTCACATACAGTCACATCATATACAGATCACACCACATACAGTCACATCACATACAATCACATCATATACAGATCACATCATATACAGTCATATCACATACAGTCACATCATATACAGTCACATCAAATACAGTCACATCACATACAGATCACACCACATACAGATCACATCACATACAGATCACACCACATACAGTCACACCACATACAGATCACACCACATACAGTCACATCACATACAGATCACATCACAGTCATCACATACAGTCACATCACATACAGATCACACCACATACAGTCACATCACATACAGTCACATCACATACAAATCACACCACATACAGATCACACATCCACATACAGATCACATCACATACAGATCACATCACATACAGTCAGATCACATACATGCACATAATACATTAGCTTTATAGGAAACACTTAGCTAGAGCTGTACAGATTAAGCATCACAAATCCTTTAGTTATCACATAAGGGATCACAATAATGTACTGCAGAAGGTTTCCTCTGCTATGGCTGAGGCCTTCCTCTCCTTTTACCGCTCTTTATACAGTCTATCTGAGGCCAATTATGACCTTGGGCTGCCTTACTTGCCTGCTAAGTTTAGGTCTATTCTGGTGGCCTCTGGAATTTCCCTTTTACCTCAAGGTACCCTAGACCTTTTGGAGACTCCTTTCACCATGCAAGAAGATGTCACTGCTATCAAATCTACCCCTACAGGGAAAAGTCCTAGTCTTGAGGGTTTGCCGATGTCCTATTATAAATGTTATGGTGACACTCCTGCTCCCTGCCTCCTTGAATGGTTCAATTCCCTTGCTGGTGGCCCCCCCCTTCCCCCTCAGGCTCTGGAAGCATGTATAGCGGTGTTCACCAAGTCTGGTAAGGACCCATCCTGCTACGGGAATTACCGTCCTATTTCCCTTTTAAATTGTGACGTCAAGCTCTTTGCAAAGGTGGTTGCCTCACGCCTTCGCCCTTACTTAGCCTTCTTTTTACAAACCAGGCGGGTTTCGTCCAGGGCCGAGCGACCAGTGACAATACCTCTGCAGTGGTGTCCCTGTTACATACCGCCACAGTAAACATATTCCGGCCTTGCTGGTCTCAGTAGATGTGGAAAAGTCCTTTGACAGGCTGGGATGGCTTTACCTTAGGTAACAGCCTAGTTGGCCAGGATTGGGCCACAGGGGTCTTCAAAGTATACTTAGTTCAGGGCTCAAAATTTCCACTCGACACCAGCCAATAGCGAGTGAAAATTTAGCTCTGGCGAGTAGAAATTCAGCCCTGGTGGGTATGTTTTGGCTTGCAGTGGCGAGTAACTTTTCAGGTCTGGCTAGTAGCAAAGGACGTAAAATTATAAGCCCTGCTTAGTTTATATTCCTCCCCTATGGCTAAGGTTTGTGTGAACGGCTACAGTTTGAGCTTTTTTCCAATCTCAAATGGCACGAGACAGGGCTGCCCCTTGTATTGTATTGTACCCAATAGTCTTTGTTCTCGCACTGGAGCCACTGCTGAACATGGTTTGCAATGACTCGCTTATTTCAGGGATGCCGACGTCTGGAGGCTCCACGAAGTTTGTTAGTTACATGGATGACATGCTTTTCACTCTTACCAAACCCACTATCTCGCTATCCCCGGCTGGTAGAAATTTTGGTCCTTTATAGTTCTGACTCCCAATTTAAAATTAACTATAGCAAATCTGAAATCTTATCTCTTAGTGTTCTGGACCGAATGCTTCACCGCTTGAAGCTCTCTTTCCCCTTTCCCTGAGCTATGTCTCACATTAAATATCTGGGGGTTCTTCTTACTGCCCAACTCTCTGGCATGGTCTCCTTGAATCTTAATGCCCTGCTGCGTGCTATCGAATCTGATCTGAAGGCTTGGCATAAGCTATGCATCTCCTGGTTTGGGAGAATTAATCTTCTCAAAATGATTGCTTGTCACGGTTTGTTAAGACTCTCAGACGCAAAGTTAGGTAAAAACACAACTTTATTGATAAGTTTAAGACAATCCCATAGGATCTCATACATATACATACACATACATAGAAATGACAGGAAAGTGGTAATAATAGCGAGTAAGGCTCTACCGGCCCTGCCAATATACCGGGCAAGGCAGCCTGGGCAAGTAATGGAAAGGTGGCTCTACTGACCCTGCCAATATACCGGGCAAGGTAGCCTATCAGAATACAAGGAGAAACAGGCTCTACCGACCTTGCAATATACCGGGCAAGGCAGCCTAACGGACTACCAGGAGTAAACAGGCTCTACCGGCCCTGCCAATATACCAGGCAAGGCAGCCTAACGGAACACCATATGATACAGGCTCTACCGGCCCTGCCAATATACCGGGCAAGGCAGCCTAACAGAACACCATATGATACAGGCTCTACCGGCCCTGCCAATATACCAGGCAAGGCAGCCTTAAAGGAGATGATGTCAACCACTATGGCCTCAATGACTGTCAGATGACAATGACAGTTGTGGAGATGACATAAGGAGGCTAAATGAGGTAGTGGTAATACCAGGTATTCTGCACACACCAGTACCCGTGTACTGGACAAATAACTAGCTGTCTAGGACTGGACAGCGTGAAGCGAACCCGTGCCCCTATACCAGGGGCCGTCGGTGTCACTATGATGTCAGCCGTGAGGCAATGGAGCGAACCAGCACCCGCGTGCTGGGAACCAACAGTCACAATGTATAGTAAGCCGTAAGGCAGTGGAGCGAACCAGAGCCCGCGCGCTGGGAACCAACAGACTCAAGGTATAGTAAGCCATAAGGCAGTGGAGCGAACCAGAGCCTGTTCGCTGGGAACCAACAGACTCAATGTATAGTAAGCCGTAAGCAGTGGAGCGTACCAGCGCCCGCGCGCTGGGAACCAACAGACTCAAGGTATAGTAAGCTGTAAGACAATGGAGCGAAACAGGACCCGCGTGCTGGGAACCAACAGTGTAGAAATGTCGCCTGAGCGACCGGAGATCACAGCCACCACAGATGAAAGGAAACTGGACGCTGAAGATGAACAGGAACCAGCACTACGATGGTCAACCGGATCAGGAACAGCAACGAGGACTGGCAGCAGGCAGCAGCAACGTCCGGCGACTCCAACCGGATCAGACACGGAACCAGGAACAGCTGATCAGGAGACTCAGGAACTGGACGAACTCAGGAAAACAGGAACACAGCTTATGGCCCATTGAGCTTCAGTAACGTGATGAAAGTGGAAGCAGCCAGAGACACCACGAAAGGGCAACCAAAGGGTGCCCAGACTCAGTCTAAATAGGCAGAGTGGGGCGGGCTGAAGACAGGCAGCCAATGGGAGCCCCCTACAGGTGATAGACACACAAAGGCGGCAATCATGGGCACCGTGATATTGCTCTTCCGAAGATGAGATACATTTTAAATTGCCTCCCTTCAGCCATTCCCTCCCGCTTGTTATCTAAGCTTCAATCCAGTCTTACAACCTTTGTTTGGTATTATAAATCTCCAGACTCTGCCTGTCTCGCCTCTCTTTCCCGCTGACCAGGGGCGGCCAGGTCATGCCCAATGTCTCCTCTCTGTACCAGACTTAATATTTGCAAATTAATAGCTTGTTATTATGACCCCTTTGCGGAATGGGTACGCTCGATTTTGTCTCCATAACTTCTATTGACCCGGCAAACTTGCTTTGGATTTTCCCTGACTCTGTTCCCAGCGAATGTAAGGCTCACCCTGTTCTCGGCCATTTGCTACATGTATGGTGGCGAGCAGCTGGACTCACTACACTGGCTCCTTACCCCTCTACCTGTATGTCTGTTTATGGACATCCTGAATTTCCTCCCGGAGCTGTTGGCTCTCCTTTCTGTTTATGGAAAAGCCAAGGCCTTCATACTCTTCAACTTCTACTACCTGACCAGGATGTTGTTACTCATGCTTCCTTATGTCTTTCACTGCCCAAGTTGTCTTTATCCAGTTTATCATGGCAATACAGGCAGGTGCATAATTTCCTGCATGCGGTCCTGGCTAAAGGATACAAATCCCGAGATCTGTCCCCCTTTGAGACACATCTTGTGGACGGTTACTTCCGTACCCATGCCTCTTCAAAATTGTATAAGCTCTTCCTGTCTCTACATTCCATTATGAAGCCTTGGTACATTGTCCAATGGGTGTCTAAGCTGGGCATCCTGTAGACAATTCAGGAATGGTCCGCTGTTTATCTCAAGTTGATACATAGTGCGTAAGATACAGCTCACAAGGAATTAAATTTCAAAATATTCACTAGGTGGGACTAGACTCCACATTGACTACATAGGATAACCCCGACTGTTTCAGATAAGTGCTCGAGGTGTGGTCACGACTCCGGCACCATGCTTCATATATGGTGTGCATGCCCTATTCTTAGAAACTACTGGACTGCTGTTTCTGACACTATTGCCTGCATCACGGGGGTTCATCTCCCTGATTCTCCAAATGTGATTTCTCCTCTGACACTCCTAAATCTGTGTCGTTACTTATCTTGTTTCTCTTAAATGAAGCTCCGGCGGTTATTCCTGTTAATTGGAAAACCACCCTTCCCCCTTTGCTCCAGGACTGGAAGCTGAGGATCAGACATGTTTCTGCTATGGAGAAGACCTATGCATTCTCTGTTAGCAAGATGGAGCAATATCTTGACATTTGGAGCAGATGGATTGCCTTTGATGTTGTTTCAGACAAGACTCCCCCATGACATTAATATTACCTGTGCAAGGCAAACATTTTCGGTAAAATTCAGTTTTGGACTAATTATTTTTGTTGTTGTTTGGAGGATCCACATTTCGGACCAGACCTGTTTGATTCGGATGAAATTCGGCGACATTCCGAATTATTCGGCCGAATTTAACATACTTTAAAAAAATGACTCTCCCTTGCGGTGGCAATAAGGTACTAGACCTGCCTGCAGAACTGTGAGACTGGCTGTGTCACTGTGAAAACTATTAAAACAAATTCCTAATATTTTTTATATTTTGCACAGGAACAAAGGTGACTCTCCCTAGCAGTGGCAACAAGACACTAATGCTGGCTGCCTGCCTGTGACTAATATTACCTGCCTGCCTACACTACAACTGGACACTCTATCTCCTTCTTCTCTCTCTGAGCTCCAACAAAGCACTAAGAGGAGATGCAGGCTGTCTAGGTGTCTGTGTCATTAGTCCAACCCCCATCATGAAACCAAGAAGCTACTCTAATTGGACTAGAGAGGGAGTGAAAGTATCATGTGCGCAGGTAGTCATCGCCGAATTTCCAAAATTTTCGACGACATTTCAGACCAGGGCTGTTAGGAAACGGTTTTAAAAAAACGAACAACTTTTTCCTTTCAGACGGCCCAAATGACGCCGAATGACCCTTATTCGTCCGAATTCTGAAATCGGCTGGACCGATTGGCACAAATCTACCTTTCTGCACTATCCCCGGGTCTGCGGTTTGATCCTGTGCTTTCCCTCCCCACTCCCCTCATAATCCCTTTGCCTGACCCTCTCCCTCTCTCCTTTGCTAGTCTCTTACTGTCTACTTCTTGTCTCCACTCTTTCCCCTCTCCTCTCCTCTCCTTTCCTCTTTCTCTCCATCTTTCACATCCCTGGACAATTTTCGGACTTATTAAGAAGCCGTATTGATTGTGCGGCTGTGCTGACTGTTTCTTTTAAGTGCACACCTACACTATACAGTCTGCACTCTGTATAACGAATTGACTCTACTGCATTTTGGGATACGTCCCCTAACATTTCTTTTACGTATTTTTTATCATATGACTTCTATCTGTAAACTTTGTATTCTGTCGTGTATATCAGAATGCGTGTTTTGCTTTCTGTATGTTTTTATTTTTATTTTGACAATAAAGCGTTGAAGAAAAAAAGAAAAGCTTGATAGTTTTGAATGGTGAAATATTTGTCTTAGGATAGCTAAATGTAGCACAGACTTAAAAGGATAGTAATGTTTCATAATAAAAGCAGCTCTAATTAATCATCATAGTATTTGGACTTTGGAGAGTGTTATATCAATTCTGTCAGAGTTGTAGTTCAAGAGTAATTCAATGACAAAGTATCCCCCTCCCGCCCCTTTTACTGATGTAACACTGTTCAGCCAGATCAGAAGGGATGTGCCCAGGTAGACCGCAGAGAAGGACAATCTTCAATTAAGATAAGGGAAAAACCTGAAATCTTGTCAAGGGGGGCAGGGATTTCATTGTTCTCATAGGAAGAAGATTGTCCCCTGCTGTTATCTGTCTGGTCTATGGACTGCATTCCACATCTGAGAAGAGATGGCTTACACTAGGTAAAAGGAGGGCAGGGCTTTCATTGTTCTCATAGGAAGAAGATTGTCCCCTGCTGTTATCTGTCTGGTCTATGGACTGGATTCCACATCTGAGAAGAGATGGCTTACACTAGGTAAAAGGGGCGGGAAGGGAAACTTTGCTTGTGAATATCTCTCAAACCATAAAGGTTTGAGAGATAAGACTTATATCGTTCTTCATGATTTTTAATGCCTACAAAATAAAATAAAGATAAAACGAAGTATTACTATCCCTTTAAACCTTTGTGAACAAGCTTTCCAAATGTTACATATGACGTACTTAGTTCCTTAAAAGATTGATAAAATATATGACGACGCCTCAGATCTTTACTTTTGAAACTTTTGCCAAATTAACTCATTCTTACATATTTGGTGGTTTTGCCCCTGGATGCAATTTATTTGGTCTGAAATCTTTACATTTCTATCTAAACTTTTCCATAAAACTATTGTTCTAGATATATGCAAAGCCTTACTAGCAAAAAGATACCAAATTTTAACAAAATATGAAGATAAATTAATTTTATTAAAGTGTTAGGGTACAAGAATGTATGCGGCGTCCCAATGGAAAACTGGTCTAAATTCATGGAAGGGAATCTTAAATAGAATTGATTTTATATGTGTAAATGAATATGTAACTTCCACTGAAAGTGATATATATGAAAGCTTCCAAAACTGCTCCTCCCCTTGGCCGAATAATCCATTTTGCAAAAATATCACTGTCCTGAATCAAGTCTGAGCTCTACGTTTCCTTCAATGAAAATCATATATATTTTAAGACGCCCAGGCAGCACTACCCACCTTTTTCCTCCAAATCCCCCCCGAACCCCATAACATAACAAACCTCAAAGAAACACCCGACACAGTAATTGGTGGGAATAAA
>JBBDGT010000295.1:274588-303653 GCA_037306005.1 Rhinophrynus dorsalis
GGCCTATGGGACGGTATTAATACTGTATTCCCTCAGGAACACAGTAAAGTTATAGTAAGGTCTGTACTGAGGCCTATGGGGTGGTATTATTACTGTATTCCCTCTGGAACACAGTAAAGTTACAGTAAGGAAGGTCTGTACAGAGGCCTATGGGGCTGTATTACTGTATTCCCTCAGGAACACAGTAAAGTTACAGTAAGATCTCTACAGAGGCCTATGGGTAGGGTTGCCACCTTTTCTTAAAAAAAAATACCGGCCATGGCATTCCCTCCATAGACTTAACATTGGACAGAAGCCAATTTTTTACCGGCCTGCCGGTAAAATACCGGCTGGGTGGCAACCCTACCTATGGGGCTGTATTATTACTGTATTCCCTCAGGAACGCAGTAAAGTTACAGTAAGGTCTGTACAGAGGCCTATGGGGCTGTATTATTACTGTATTCCCTGAGGAACACAGTATAGTTACAGTAAGGTCTGTACAGAGGACTGTGGGGCTATATTATTACTGTATTCCTTCAGGAACACAGTAAAGTTACAGTAAGGAAGGTCTGTACAGAGGTCTGTGGGACTGTATTATTACAGTATTCCTTCAGGAACGCAGTATAGTTACAGTAAGGTCTGTACAGAGGCCTATGGGATGGTATTATTACTGTATTCCCTCAGGAACACAGTAAAGTTATAGTAAGGTCTGTACTGAGGCCTATGGGGTGGTATTATTACTGTATTCCCTCTGGAACACAGTAAAGTTACAGTAAGGTCTGTACAGAGGCCTATGGGGCTGTATTACTGTATTCCCTCAGGAACGCAGTAAAGTTACAGTAAGGTCTGTACAGAGGCCTATGGGGCTGTATTATTACTGTATTCCCTCAGGAACCCAGTAAAGTTACAGTAAGGTCTGTACAGAGGCCTATGGGACTGTATTATTACTGTATTCCCTCAGGAACGCAGTAAAGTTACAGTAAGATCTGTACAGAGGCCTATGGGGCTGTATTATTACTGTATTCCCTGAGGAACGCAGTAAAGTTACAGTAAGGTCTGTACAGAGGCCTATGGGGCTGTATTATTACTGTATTCCCTCAGGAACACAGTAAAGTTACAGTAAGGAAGGTCTGTACAGAGGACTGTGGGGCTGTATTATTACTGTATTCCCTCAGGAACCCAGTAAAGCTACAATAAGGTCTGTACAGAGGCCTATGGGACTGTATTATTACTATATTCCCTCAGGAACGCAGTAAAGTTACAGTAAGGAATGTACAGAGGCCTATGGGACTGTATTATTACTATATTCCCTCAGGAACACAGTAAAGTTACAGTAAGGTCTGTACAGAGGCCTATGTGACTATTATTACTGTATTAACTCAGGAACACAGTAAAGTTACAGTAAGATCTGTACAGAGGCCTATGGGGTGGTATTATTACTGTATTCCCTCAGGAACACAGTAAAGTTACAGTAAGGTCTGTACAGAGGTCTATGGGGCTGTATTATTACTGTATTCCCTCAGGAACGTAGTAAAGTTACAGTAAGGTCTGTACAGAGGTCTATGGGGCTGTATTATTACTGTATTCCCTCAGGAACGTAGTAAAGTTACAGTAAGGTCTTTACAGAGGCCTATGTGACTGTATTATTACTGTATTCCCTCAGGAATGCAGTAAATTTACAGTAAGGTCTGTACAGAGGTCTATGAGACTGTATTATTAATGTATTCCCTCAGGAACGTAGTAAAGTTACAGTAAAGTCTGTACAGAGGCCTACGGGCTGTATTATTACTGTATTCCCTCAGGAACATAGTAAAGTTACAGTAAGGTCTGTACAGAGGCCTATGGGACTGTATTATTACTGTATTCCCTCAGGAATGCAGTAAATTTACAGTAAGGTCTGTACAGAGGTCTATGAGACTGTATTATTAATGTATTCCCTCAGGAACACAGTAAAGTTACAGTAAGGTCTGTACAATGGTCTATGGGTAGTGTTGCCACCCAGCCGGTATTTTACCGGAGGGCCAGTAAAAAATTGGCTTCTGTCCAATGTTAAGTCTATGGAGGGAATGCCATGGCCGGTATTTTTTTTAAGAAAATGTGGCAACCCTATCTATGGGGCTGTATTATTACAGTATTCCCTCAGGAACACAATAAAGTTACAGTAATGTCTGTACAGAGGTCTATGGGGCTGTATTACTATATTCCCTCAGGTACACAGTAAAGTTACAGTAAGGTCTGTACAGAGGTCTATGGGGCTGTATTATTACTGTATTCTTCAGGAACACAGTAAAGTTACAGTAAGGAAGGTCTGTACAGAGGTCTATGGGGCTGTATTATTACTGTATTCCCTCAAGAACACAGTAAAGTTACAGTAAGGAAGGTCTGTACAGAGGTCTATGAGACTATATTATTACTATATTCCCTCAGGAACACAGTAAAGTTACAGTAAGATCGGTACAGAAGTCTATGGGGCTGTATTATTACTGTATTCCCTCAGGAACACAGTAAAGTTACAGTAAGGAAGGTCTGTACAGAGGTCTATGGGGCTGTATTATTACTGTATTACCTCAGGAATATAGTAAAGTTACAGCAAGGTCTGTACAGAGGCCTATGGGGCTGTATTACTACTGTATTCCCTCAGGAACCCAGTAAAGTTACAGTAAGATCTGTACAGAGGTCTGTGGGGTTGTATTATTACTGTATTCCCTCAGGAACACAGTAAAGTTACAGTAAGGTCTGTACAGAGGCCTGTGGGGCTGTATTATTACTGTATTCCCTCAGGAACACAGTAATGTTACAGTAAGGAAGGTCTGTACAGAGGCCTATGGGGCTGTATTATTACTGTATTCCCTCAGGAATGCAGTAAAGTTACAGTAAGGTCTGTACAGAGGCCTATGGGGCTGTATTATTGCTGTATTCCCTCAGGAACGCAGTATAGTTACAGTAAGGTCTGTACAGAGGCCTATGGGACTGTATTATTACTGTATTCCATCAGGAATGCAGTAAAGTTACAGTAAGGAAGGTAAGTACAGAGGCCTATGGGGCTGTATTATTACTATATTCCCTCAGGAATGCAGTAAAGTTACAGTAAGGTCTGTACAGAGGCCTGTGGGGCTGTATTATTACTGTATTCCCTCAGTAACACAGTAAAGTTACAGTAAGGTCTGTACAGAGGCATATGGGGCTGTATTATTGCTGTGTTCCCTCAGGAACGCAGTATAGTTACAGTAAGGTCTGTACAGAGGCCTATGGGACTGTATTATTACTGTATTCCATCAGGAATGCAGTAAAGTTACAGTAAGGAAGGTAAGTACAGAGGCCTATGGGGCTGTATTATTACTATATTCCCTCAGGAATGCAGTAATGTTACAGTAAGGTCTGTACAGTGGCCCATGGGGCTGTATTATTGCTGTATTCCCTCAGGAATGCAGTAAAGTTACAGTAAGGTCTGTACAGAGGCCTATGGGGCTGTATTATTACTGTATTCCCTCAGGAACGCAGTATAGTTACAGTAAGGTCCATACAGAGGTCTGTGGGGCTGTATTATTACTGTATTCCCTCAGGAACACAGTAAAGTTACAGTAAGGTCTGTACAGAGGCCTATGGGGCTGTATTATTACTATATTCCCTCAGGAACGCAGTAAAGTTACAGTAAGATCTGTACAGAGGCCTATGGGGATGTATTATTACTGTATTCCCTCAGGAACGCAGTAAAGTTACAGTAAGGTCCGTACAGAGGCCTATGGGGCTATATTATTACTATATTCCCTCAGGAACGCAGTAAAGTTACAGTAAGTTCCGTACAGAGGCCTATGGGGCTGTATTATTACTGTATTACCTCAGGAACACAGTAAAGTTAAAGTAAGGTCTATACAGAGGTCTATGGGGCTGTATTATTACTGTATTCCCTCAGGAACACAGTAAAGTTACAGTAAGATCTGTACAGAGGCCTATGGGGCTGTATTATTACTGTATTCCCTCAGGAACACAGTAAAGTTACAGTAAGGTCTGTACAGAGATCTATGGTGCTGTATTATTACTGTATTCCCTCAGGAACACAGTAAAGTTACAGTAAGGTCTGTACAGAGGTCTATGGGACTGTATTATTACTGTATTACCTCAGGAACACAGTAATGTTACAGTAAGGTCTGTACAGAGGCCTATGGGACTGTATTATTACTGTATTCCCTCAGGAACACAGTAAAGTTACAGTAAGGTCTGTACAGAGGCCTATGGGACTGTATTATTACTGTATTCCCTCAGGAACACAGTAAAGTTACAGTAAGGTCTGTACAGAGGCCTATGGGACTGTATTATTACTGTATTACCTCAGGAACACAGTAAAGTTAAAGTAAGGAAGGTCTGGAAAGATGACTATTGTGTTGTATTATTACCATATTGGAAATTACTTGTAACAATTTTCCACACATTTTTTCTGATCTGGGGTCCTTTGGAGACAAATCTGTTTATTGTGAGGTTGAACAAACAGCTGTACACTTCAGCTGTAGGCTGGATCTAAAAGCAGACGTTTCAGGTGCATTTCTCCAGTCTTGGACAAAAGGCAGGAATTCAGCTTTTCCTCCTTCTGTCACGAACACCAGGGTCATTTCATTTTGGTCAACACAACCATGGTTTCCTCCTCCTTCTGAATTATTGATCAATTACCTCTGTTACCTTCCTCTGTTCCCTTTTTTGTTAATGGACCCATCAGGGAACCCTTCTGTTGCCAAATTAATTGCAGCTCATCGCTTGGCTACTTTCAGAGGTCCCTGGGCTGTCTACAGACTTTCAGAGTCAGGTCACCCTCATTGCTGAAGCCTGAGCTGCAAGTGCCTGAGAATGCTATAGATCCTTTTGGAGAATTTCATCTTTTTGGTGCTTCGAACAGAATCTGGATCCCATTTGTAAAGATTTAGCCCAAATCCTTCATTTTCTTTTGTTATGCTTCTGAGCATATAGAATTATTAATTTTATTACAACACAGGAGGCTCCTATTATGCTTTATCTTTCTTTACTTTCTCAAACAGCAGCAAAAATAAACATTGTATTACATGAAACAGGTAACCCCGCCCCTTAAGACACAGACCACCAATCTCCTTGTATTGTCTCTTGTAAACTGTCCAGCTGATATACTTTCTTCCTCTTTCATTGCTGCTCCGATAGAGGATAAGTACTTATTTTCATTGTGTGATAAAATTATGTGTATTTGTTCTATTTTCTATGTAATGGTAGCCTAAGTCCTTGGGCTGACTTAGACCGTCGTCCTGGGTCTCTCCCTCCTGGATGCGGTTACAAGCTAGTAGTATGTCCGGTGAAACAGGATGACTGGCTGGATCTCTATAACACTGGAACCCAATCTGGAAACATCCACTGCACCTGGTGTAAACACAAACTGGAAAGCTGGATACATCATCTTAGGCCACTGGAACATCAGCTGCCTGAATGGGGGGCAAAGGGGCCCCTTTAACTCCTTAACGTCCGGCGGTCCTGGGCGTTTCCGTCCCATAAGGACTGCATTGAACCACGTGGACGCGCCGGTACACGTGCATCAGCACGTCACTATGGGGCCTGATAGAGATCGCTCCGATCTTGGAGCGGTCAATTTCAGGCCCTATTTTTACTTACAGCGCTCCCGGTAGAGCGCTGTAAGTAAAAAGTACGTGACGTACTATGACCGTCATCGGTCCTTGAGTATTTCAAGGACCGTGACGGTCATAGTACGGCACATGTCTTTAAGGGGTTAAACCATTCAGAATGAAGACACCAGGACTCCTTCTTAGTTCCAAACAACTAACATTTTTTTGAACAGAACAGGGACCTTTTATACAGTATTTTGGGAATTTCCCACAATGACAACAACTGGCAACATAATACAAACCAGCAGATACAATGGGAAACAGCAAATGGTGGCAACATCACACAATGGGGTACAATGGACTGTTGGTGTAGGGGCTTGCAATACCATGGGAACCCCTGGGGCTACTGTACACACATGAACAAAGGGACAAAACAGAGGATGTGACAGGCAGTATGACTGATATAATCAACAATACAGCACAATGGGACCCCGTGTTACCTGCAGTCAGAACCCCAGACTAATCCCATCGCACAGACAAGTAGTACCATACACCTTTGAAGTAGCATGGCATAAACACAGATAATTAACCCCTAACTGCCCAGGCTATGATTTTAGTCTATTTTGCAGAGCTGCCTGCTGGTAAAATGTTCAGAGTTCTCCATGGGATGAAAGTCTGCATGCCCAGCGATGGTTTTTGTGGTCCGTTACATTCTAATATATATCATATCTCACTCTGAAAATTATTCAAACAAATCACTAATATTAATTTTAATAATTAAAACAGAAATAAAGGTGACTCTCCCTTGCGGATGCAATAAGGTACTAGGCTTGCCTACAGAACTGTCAGTCTGGCTGATGTGTCACTCTGAAAATTATTAAAACAAATCCCTAATATTGTTAATATTTTGCACAGGAACAAATATGACTTTCCCTTGCAGTGGCAATAAGACACTAATGCTGGCTGCCTGCCTGTGACTGATATTACTTGCCTGCCTACACCACAATTGGACACTCTATCTCCTTCTTCTCTCTCTGAGCTCCAACAACAGACTAACAGGAAATGCAGGCTGTCTAGGTGTCTGTGTCATTAGTCCAACCCCCATCATGTAACTAAGAAGCCAATTGGAATAGAGACAAAGCGGGAAAGTAGCGCATGAAAAGGAGAAGCTAATTGGACTAGAGTCATGGAGGAAAAGTATGGAGGGACAGTAATCGAACGCGGGTAGTAGTTGCTGAATTTCTGAAATTTTCGAAGACGTTCGGAGCAGGGCTGGATGGATTAAGTTTTTTTTGGCAAACGACCCTTACCTTTTGAATGCCCAAATATTGCCAAATTACCCGTTTTTTGTCGAATTCTGAATTTCAACAAACCAAATCGCACAAGCCCACTGTGTTCAGCTGCACAGGTGGAGACAGAGATGTGTAGCAAAGACACACCCCGTCACGGGTCAATGTCTGTTCCACACTGAGAGAATTGAAACAGAGACTACTTCTCTGGTACTGACACCGAATCCACCCTATGTACTGATCAGAGATCCACCCTATGTACCGATCACATATCCACTCTATGTACCGATCACATATCCACTCTATATACTGATCACATATCCACTCTATGTACTGATCACATATCCACTCTATGTACTGATCACATATCCACTCTATGTACTGATCACATATCCACTCTATGTACTGATCACATATCCACCCTATGTACGGATCAGAGATCCACCCTATGTACCGATCACATATCCACTCTATGTACCGATCACATATCCACTCTATGTACTGATCACATATCCACTCTATGTACTGATCACAGATCCACCCTATGTACTGATCACATATCCACTCTATGTACCGATCACATATCCACCCTATGTACTGATCACATATCCACCCTATGTACCGATCACATATCCACCCTATGTACTGATCACATATCCACCCTATGTACTGATCACATATCCACCCTATGTACTGATCACATATCCACTCTATGTACTGACCACATATCCACCATATGTACTGATCACATATCCACTCTATGTACTGATCACATATCCACCCTATGTACTGATCACATATCCACTCTATGTACTGTTCACATATCCACTCTATGTACTGATCACATATCCACCCTATGTACTGATCACATATCCACTCTATGTACTGACCACATATCCACCATATGTACTGATCACATATCCACTCTATGTACTGATCACATATCCACCCTATGTACTGATCACATATCCACTCTATGTACTGTTCACATATCCTCTCTATGTACTGATCACATATCCACCCTATGTACTGATCACATATCCACTCTATGTACTGATCACATATCCACCCTATGTACTGATCACATATCCACTCTATGTACCGATCACATATCCACCGTATGTACTGATCACATATCCACTCAATGTACTGATCACATATCCACTCTATGTACTGATCACATATCCACCCTATGTACTGATCACAGATCCACCCTATGTACTGATCACATATTCACTCTATGTACTGATCACATATCCACCCTATGTACTGATCACATATCCACTCTATGTACTGATCACATATCCACTATATGTACTGATCATATATCCACTCTATGCACTGATCACATATCCACTCTATGTACTGATCACAGATCCACTCTATGTACTGATCACATATCCACCCTATGTACTGATCACATATCCACTATATGTACTGATTACATATCCACTCTATGTACTGATCACATATCCACTCTATGTACTGATCACATATCCACCCTATGTACTGATCACAGATCCACCCTATGTACTGATCACATATCTACTCTATGTACTGATCACAGATCCACTCTATGTACTGATCACATATCCACTCTATGTACTGATCACATATCCACTCTATGTACTGATCACATATCCACCCTATGTACTGATCACATATCCACTATATGTACTGATCACATATCCACCCTATGTACTGATCACAGATCCACCCTATGTACTGATCACATATCCACTCTATTTACTGATCACATATCCACCCTATGTACTGATCACATATCCACTCTTGTACTGATCACATATCCACCCTATGTACTGATCACATATCCACTCTATGTACAGATCACATATCCACTCTATGTACTGATCACATATCCACTCTATGTACTGATCACATATCCACTCTTAGTACTGATAACAGATCCACCCTATGTACTGATCACAGATCCACTCTATGTACTGATCACATATCCACTCTATGTACTGATCACATATCCACCCTATGTACTGATCACATATCCACTCTATGTACTGATCACATATCCACTCTATGTACTGATCACAGATCCACTCTATGTACTGATCACAGATCCACTCTATGTACTGATCACATATCCACTATATGTACTGATCACAGATCCACTCTATGTACTGATCAGAGATCTACTGTGTGTACTGATCACATATCCACCCTATGTACTGATCACATATCCACCCTATGTACTGATCACATATCCACTCTATGTACTGATCACATATCCACTCTTTGTACTGATCACATATCCACTCTATGTACTGATCACATATCCACTCTATGTACTGATCACATATCCACTATATGTACTGATCATATATCCACTCTATGTACTGATCACATATCCACTCTATGTACTGATCACAGATCCACTCTATGTACTGATCACATATCCACCCTATGTACTGATCACATATCCACCCTATGTACTGATCACATATCCACTATATGTACTGATCACATATCCACTCTATGTACTGATCACATATCCACTCTATGTACTGATCACATATCCACCCTATGTACTGATCACATTTCCACCCTATGTACTGATCACATATCCACTCTATGTACTGATCACATATCCACTCTATGTACTGATCACATATCCACCCTATGTACTGATCACATTTCCACCCTATGTACTGATCACATTTCCACCCTATGTACTGATCACATATCCACTCTATGTACTGATCACATATCCACTCTATGTACTGATCACATATCCACCCTATGTACTGATCACATTTCCACCCTATGTACTGATCACATATCCACTATATGTAATGATTACATATCCACTCTATGTACTGATCACATATCCACTCTATGTACTGATCACAGATCCACCCTATGTACTGATCACAGATCCACTCTATGTACTGATCACATATCACTCTATGTACTGATCACAGATTCACTCTATGTACTGATCACATATCCACTCTATGTACTGATCACATATCTACTATATTTACTGATCATATATCCACTCTATGTACTGATCACATATCCACTCTATGTACTGATCACAGATCCACTCTATGTACTGATCACATATCCACCCTATGTACTGATCACATATCCACTATATGTACTGATCACATATCCACTCTATGTACTGATCACATATCCACTCTATGTACTGATCACATATCTACTATATTTACTGATCATATATCCACTCTATGTACTGATCACATATCCACTCTATGTACTGATCACAGATCCACTCTATGTACTGATCACATATCCACCCTATGTACTGATCACATATCCACTATATGTACTGATTACATATCCACTCTATGTACTGATCACATATCCACTCTATGTACTGATCACATATCCACCCTATGTACTGATCACAGATCCACCCTATGTACTGATCACATATCCACTCTATGTACTGATCACAGATCCACTCTATGTACTGATCACATATCCACTCTATATACTGATCACATATCCCCCCTAGGTACTGATCACATATCCTCTCTATGTACTGATCACATATCCACCCTATGTACTGATCACATATCCACTCTATGTACTGATCACATATCCACTCTATGTACTGATCACATATCCACCCTATGTACTGATCACATATCCACTCTATGTACTGATCACATATCCACTCTATGTACTGATCACATATCCACTCTATGTACTGATCACAGATCCACTCTATGTACTGATCACATATCCACCCTATGTACTGATCACATATCCACCCTATGTACTGATCACAGATCCACTCTATGTACTGATCAGAGATCTACTGTATGTTCTGATCACATATCCACCCTATGTACTGATCACATATCCACTCTATGTACTGACCACATATCCACTATATGTACTGATCACATATCCACCGTATGTACTGATCACATATCCACTCTATGTACTGATCACATATCCTCTCTATGTACTGATCACATATCCACCCTATGTACTGATCACATATCCACCCTATGTACTGATCACATATCCACCCTATGTACTGATCACATATCCACTCTATGTACTGATCACATATCCACTATATGTACTGATCACATATCCACTCTATGTACTGATCACATATCCACCCTATGTACTGATCACAGATCCACTCTATGTACTGATCACATATCCACTATATGTACTGATCAAATATCCACTCTATGTACTGATCACATATCCACTCTATGTACTGATCACAGATCCACTGTATGTACTGATCACATATCCACCCTATGTACTGATCACATATCCACCCTATGTACTGATCACATATCCACTCTATGTACTGATCACATATCCACTCTATGTACTGATCACAGATCCACTCTATGTACTGATCACATATCCACTCTATGTACTGATCACATATCCACTCTATGTACTGATCACATATCCACGCTATGTACTGATCACATATCCACCCTATGTACTGATCACATATCCACCCTATGTACTGATCACATATCCACTCTATGTACGGATCACAGATCCACTCTATGTACTGATAACATATCCACCCTATGTACTGATCACATATCCACTCTATGTACTTATCACATATCCACCCTATGTACTGATCACATATCCACTCTATGTACTGATCACATATCCACCCTATGTACTGATCAAACATCCACCCTATGTACTGATCACATATCCACTCTATGTACTTATCACATATCCACCCTATGCACTGATCACATATCCACTCTATGTACTGATCACAGATCCACTCTATGTACTGATCACATATCCACTCTATGTACGGATCACAGATCCACTCTATGTACTGATCACATATCCACTCTATGTACTGATCACAGATCCACTCTATGTACTGATCACATATCCACTCTATGTACTGATCACAGATCCACTCTATGTACTGATCACAGATCCACTCTATGTACTGATCACAGATCCACTCTATGTACTGATCACATATCCACCCTATGTACTGATCACATATCCACCCTATGTACTGATCACATATCCACTCTATGTACTGATCACATATCCACTCTATGTACTAATCACATATCCACTATATGTACTGATCACATATCCACTCTATGTACTGATCATATATCCACTCTATGTACTGATCACAGATCCACTCTATGTACTGATCACATATCCACCCTATGTACTGATCACATATCCACCCTATGTACTGATCACAGATCCACTCTATGTACTGATCAGAGATCTACTGTATGTTCTGATCACATATCCACCCTATGTACTGATCACATATCCACTCTATGTACTGACCACATATCCACTATATGTACTGATCACATATCCACCGTATGTACTGATCACATATCCACTCTATGTACTGATCACATATCCTCTCTATGTACTGATCACATATCCACCCTATGTACTGATCACATATCCACCCTATGTACTGATCACATATCCACCCTATGTACTGATCACATATCCACTCTATGTACTGATCACATATCCACTATATGTACTGATCACATATCCACTCTATGTACTGATCACATATCCACCCTATGTACTGATCACAGATCCACTCTATGTACTGATCACATATCCACTATATGTACTGATCACATATCCACTCTATGTACTGATCACATATCCACTCTATGTACTGATCACAGATCCACTGTATGTACTGATCACATATCCACCCTATGTACTGATCACATATCCACCCTATGTACTGATCACATATCCACTCTATGTACTGATCACATATCCACTCTATGTACTGATCACAGATCCACTCTATGTACTGATCACATATCCACTCTATGTACTGATCACATATCCACTCTATGTACTGATCACATATCCACGCTATGTACTGATCACATATCCACCCTATGTACTGATCACATATCCACCCTATGTACTGATCACATATCCGCTCTATGTACGGATCACAGATCCACTCTATGTACTGATAACATATCCACCCTATGTACTGATCACATATCCACTCTATGTACTTATCACATATCCACCCTATGTACTGATCACATATCCACTCTATGTACTGATCACATATCCACCCTATGTACTGATCAAACATCCACCCTATGTACTGATCACATATCCACTCTATGTACTTATCACATATCCACCCTATGCACTGATCACATATCCACTCTATGTACTGATCACAGATCCACTCTATGTACTGATCACATATCCACTCTATGTACGGATCACAGATCCACTCTATGTACTGATCACATATCCACTCTATGTACTGATCACAGATCCACTCTATGTACTGATCACATATCCACTCTATGTACTGATCACAGATCCACTCTATGTACTGATCACAGATCCACTCTATGTACTGATCACAGATCCACTCTATGTACTGATCACATATCCACCCTATGTACTGATCACATATCCACCCTATGTACTGATCACATATCCACTCTATGTACTGATCACATATCCACTCTATGTACTAATCACATATCCACTATATGTACTGATCACATATCCACTCTATGTACTGATCATATATCCACTCTATGTACTGATCACAGATCCACTCTATGTACTGATCACATATCCACCCTATGTACTGATCACATATCCACTCTATGTACTGATCACATATCCACTCTATGTACTGATCATATATCCACTCTATGTACTGATCACAGATCCACTCTATGTACTGATCACAGATCCACTCTATGTACTGATCACAGATCCACTCTATGTACTGATCACATATCCACTCTATGTACTGATCACATATCCACCCTATGTACTGATCACATATCCACCCTATGTACTGATCACATATCCACCCTATGTACTGATCACATATCCACTATATGTACTGATCACATATCCACTCTATGTACTGATCACAGATCCACTCTATGTACTGATCACATATCCACCCTATGTACTGATCACATATCCACTCTATGTACTGATCACATATCCACTATATGTACTGATCACATATCCACTCTATGTACTGATCACATATCCACCCTATGTACTGATCACAGATCCACTCTATGTACTGATCACAGATCCACTCTATGTACTGATCACATATCCACTCTATGTACTGATCACATATCCACCCTATGTACTGATCACATATCCACCCTATGTACTGATCACATATCCACTCTATGTACTGATCACATATCCACTCTTTGTACTGATCACATATCCACTCTATGTACTGATCACATATCCACTCTATGTACTGATCATATATCCACTCTATGTACTGATCACATATCCACTCTATGTACTGATCACAGATCCACTCTATGTACTGATCACATATCCACCCTATGTACTGATCACATATCCACTATATGTAATGATTACATATCCACTCTATGTACTGATCACAGATCCACCCTATGTACTGATCACAGATCCACTCTATGTACTGATCACAGATCCACTCTATGTACTGATCACAGATCCACTCTATGTACTGATCACATATCCACTCTATGTACTGATCACAGATCCACTCTATGTACTGATCACAGATCCACTCTATGTACTGATCACATATCCACCCTATGTACTGATCACAGATCCACTCTATGTACTGATCACATATCCACCCTATGTACTGATCACAGATCCACTCTATGTACTGATCACATATCCACTCTATGTACTGATCACAGATCCACTCTATGTACTGATCACATATCCACTCTATGTACTGATCACATATCCACTATATTTACTGATCATATATCCACCCTATGTACTGATCACAGATCCACTCTATGTACTGATCACATATCCACTCTATGTACTGATCACATATCCACCCTATGTACTGATCACATATCCACTCTATGTACTGATCACAGATCCACTCTATGTACTGATCACATATCCACCCTATGTACTGATCACATATCCACTCTATGTACTGATCACATATCTACTATATTTACTGATCATATATCCAGTCTTTGTACTGATCACATATCCACTCTATGTACTGATCACATATCCACTCTATGTACTGATCACAGATCCACTCTATGTACTGATCACATATCTACTATATTTACTGATCATATATCCAGTCTTTGTACTGATCACAGATCCACTCTATGTACTGATCACATATCCACCCTATGTACTGATCACATATCCACTATATGTACTGATCACATATCCACTCTATGTACTGATCACATATCCACTCTATGTACTGATCACATATCTACTATATTTACTGATCATATATCCACTCTATGTACTGATCACATATCCACTCTATGTACTGATCACAGATCCACTCTATGTACTGATCACATATCCACCCTATGTACTGATCACATATCCACTCTATGTACTGATTACATATCCACTCTATGTACTGATCACATATCCACTCTATGTACTGATCACATATCCACCCTATGTACTGATCACAGATCCACCCTATGTACTGATCACATATCCACTCTATGTACTGATCACAGATCCACTCTATGTACTGATCACATATCCACTCTATGTACTGATCACATATCCCCCCTAGGTACTGATCACATATCCTCTCTATGTACTGATCACATATCCACCCTATGTACTGATCACATATCCACTATATGTACTGATCACATATACACCCTATGTACTGATCACAGATCCACCCTATGTACTGATCACATATCCACCCTATGTACTGATCACATATCCACTCTATGTACTTATCACATATCCACTCTATGTACTGATCACAGATCCAGTCTATGTACTGATCACATATCCACTCTATGTACTGATCACATATCCACCCTATGTACTGATCACATATCCACTCTATGTACTGATCACATATGTACTGATCACATATCCACTCTATGTACTGATCACATATCCACTCTATGTACTGATCACATATCCACTCTATGTACTGATCACATATCCACCCTATGTACTGATCACATATCCACTCTATGTACTGATCACATATCCATCCTATGTACCGATCACATATCCACCCTATGTACTGATCACATATCCACTCTATGTACTGATCACATATCCACTCTATGTACTGATCACACATCCACTCTATGTACTGATCACATATCCACCCTATGTACTGATCACATATCCACTCTATGTACTGATCACATATCCACTCTATGTACTGATCACATATCCACTCTATGTACTGATCACATATCCACTCTATGTACTGATCACACATCCACTCTATGTACTGATCACATATCCACTCTATGTACTGATCACATATCCACTCTATGTACTGATCACATATCCACTCTATGTACTGATCACAGATCCACTCTATGTACTGATCACATATCCACCCTATGTACTGATCACATATCCACCCTATGTACTGATCACAGATCCACTCTATGTACTGATCAGAGATCTACTGTATGTTCTGATCACATATCCACCCTATGTACTGATCACATATCTACTCTATGTACTGATCACATATCCACTATATGTACTGATCACATATCCACCGTATGTACTGATCACATATCCACTCTATGTACTGATCACATATCCTCTCTATGTACTGATCACATATCCACCCTATGTACTGATCACATATCCACCCTATGTACTGATCACATATCCACCCTATGTACTGATCACATATCCACTCTATGTACTGATCACATATCCACTATATGTACTGATCACATATCCACTCTATGTACTGATCACATATCCACCCTATGTACTGATCACAGATCCACTCTATGTACTGATCACATATCCAATATATGTACTGATCACATATCCACTCTATGTACTGATCACATATCCACTCTATGTACTGATCACAGATCCACTCTATGTACTGATCACATATCCACCCTATGTACTGATCACATATCCACCCTATGTACTGATCACATATCCACTCTATGTACTGATCACATATCCACTCTATGTACTGATCACAGATCCACTCTATGTACTGATCACATATCCACTCTATGTACTGATCACATATCCACTCTATGTACTGATCACATATCCACGCTATGTACTGATCACATATCCACCCTATGTACTGATCACATATCCACCCTATGTACTGATCACATATCCACTCTATGTACGGATCACAGATCCACTCTATGTACTGATAACATATCCACCCTATGTACTGATCACATATCCACTCTATGTACTTATCACATATCCACCCTATGTACTGATCACATATCCACTCTATGTACTGATCACATATCCACCCTATGTACTGATCACACATCCACCCTATGTACTGATCACATATCCACTCTATGTACTTATCACATATCCACCCTATGCACTGATCACATATCCACTCTATGTACTGATCACAGATCCACTCTATGTACTGATCACATATCCACTCTATGTACGGATCACAGATCCACTCTATGTACTGATCACATATCCACTCTATGTACTGATCACAGATCCACTCTATGTACTGATCACATATCCACTCTATGTACTGATCACAGATCCACTCTATGTACTGATCACAGATCCACTCTATGTACTGATCACAGATCCACTCTATGTACTGATCACATATCCACCCTATGTACTGATCACATATCCACCCTATGTACTGATCACATATCCACTCTATGTACTGATCACATATCCACTCTATGTACTAATCACATATCCACTATATGTACTGATCATATATCCACTCTATGTACTGATCACAGATCCACTCTATGTACTGATCACATATCCACCCTATGTACTGATCACATATCCACTCTATGTACTGATCACATATCCACTCTATGTACTGATCATATATCCACTCTATGTACTGATCACAGATCCACTCTATGTACTGATCACAGATCCACTCTATGTACTGATCACAGATCCACTCTATGTACTGATCACATATCCACTCTATGTACTGATCACATATCCACCCTATGTACTGATCACATATCCACCCTATGTACTGATCACATATCCACCCTATGTACTGATCACATATCCACTATATGTACTGATCACATATCCACTCTATGTACTGATCACAGATCCACTCTATGTACTGATCACATATCCACCCTATGTACTGATCACATATCCACTCTATGTACTGATCACATATCCACTATATGTACTGATCACATATCCACTCTATGTACTGATCACATATCCACCCTATGTACTGATCACAGATCCACTCTATGTACTGATCACAGATCCACTCTATGTACTGATCACATATCCACTCTATGTACTGATCACATATCCACCCTATGTACTGATCACATATCCACCCTATGTACTGATCGCATATCCACTCTATGTACTGATCACATATCCACTCTTTGTACTGATCACATATCCACTCTATGTACTGATCACATATCCACTCTATGTACTGATCATATATCCACTCTATGTACTGATCACATATCCACTCTATGTACTGATCACAGATCCACTCTATGTACTGATCACATATCCACCCTATGTACTGATCACATATCCACTATATGTAATGATTACATATCCACTCTATGTACTGATCACAGATCCACCCTATGTACTGATCACAGATCCACTCTATGTACTGATCACATATCCACTCTATGTACTGATCACAGATCCACTCTATGTACTGATCACATATCCACTCTATGTACTGATCACAGATCCACTCTATGTACTGATCACATATCCACCCTATGTACTGATCACAGATCCACTCTATGTACTGATCACATATCCACCCTATGTACTGATCACAGATCCACTCTATGTACTGATCACATATCCACTCTATGTACTGATCACAGATCCACTCTATGTACTGATCACATATCCACTCTATGTACTGATCACATATCCACTATATTTACTGATCATATATCCACCCTATGTACTGATCACAGATCCACTCTATGTACTGATCACATATCCACTCTATGTACTGATCACATATCCACCCTATGTACTGATCACATATCCACTCTATGTACTGATCACAGATCCACTCTATGTACTGATCACATATCCACCCTATGTACTGATCACATATCCACTCTATGTACTGATCACATATCTACTATATTTACTGATCATATATCCAGTCTTTGTACTGATCACATATCCACTCTATGTACTGATCACATATCCACTCTATGTACTGATCACAGATCCACTCTATGTACTGATCACAGATCCACTCTATGTACTGATCACATATCCCCCCTATGTACTGATCACATATCCACTCTATGTACTGATCACATATCCACTCTATGTACTGATCACATATCCACCCTATGTACTGATCACATATCCACTATATGTACTGATCACATATCCACCCTATGTACCGATCATATATCCACTCTATGTACTGATCACATATCCACTCTATGTACTGATCACATATCCACCCTATGTACTGATCACATATCCACCCTATGTACTGATCACAGATCCACTCTATGTACTGATCACATATCCACCCTATGTACTGATCACATATCCACTCTATGTACTGATCATATATCCACTCTATGTACTGATCACATATCCACCCTATGTACTGATCACATATCCACCCTATGTACTGATCACATATCCACTCTATGTACTGATCATATATCCACTCTATGTACTGATCACAGATCCACTGTATGTACTGATCATATATCCACTCTATGTACTGATCACAGATCCACTGTATGTACTGATCACATATCCACTCTATGTACTGATCACATATCCACTCTATGTACGGATCACAGATCCACTCTATGTACTGATCACAGATCCACTCTATGTACTGATCACATATCCACTCTATGTACCGATCACATATCCACTCTATGTACCGATCACATATCCACTCTATGTACGGATCACAGATCCACTCTATGTACTGATCACAGATCCACTCTATGTACTGATCACATATCCACCCTATGTACTGATCACATATCCACCCTATGTACTGATCACATATCCACTCTATGTACTGATCACATATCCACTCTATGTACTGATCACAGATCCACTCTATGTACTGATCACATATCCACTCTATGTACTGATCACAGATCCACTCTATGTACTGATCACAGATCCACTCTATGTACTGATCACATATCCACTCTATGTACTGATCATATATCCACTCTATGTACTGATCATATATCCACTCTATGTACTGATCACATATCCACCCTATGTACTGATCACATATCCACCCTATGTACTGATCACATATCCACCCTATGTACTGATCACATATCCACTCTATGTACTGATCACATATCCACTATATGTACTGATCACATATCCACTCTATGTACTGATCACAGATCCACTCTATGTACTGATCACAGATCCACTCTATGTACTGATCACATATCCACTCTATGTACTGATCACATATCCACCCTATGTACTGATCACATATCCACCCTATGTACTGATCACATATCCACTCTATGTACTGATCACATATCCACTCTTTGTACTGATCACATATCCACTCTATGTACTGATCACATATCCACTCTATGTACTGATCACATATCCACTCTATGTACTGATCATATATCCACTCTATATACTGATCACATATCCACTCTATGTACTGATCACATATCCACTCTATGTACTGATCACATATCCACCCTATGTACTGATCACATATCCACTATATGTACTGATTACATATCCACTCTATGTACTGATCACATATCCACTCTATGTACTGATCACATATCCACCCTATGTACTGATCACAGATCCACCCTATGTACTGATCACATATCCACTCTATGTACTGATCACAGATCCACTCTATGTACTGATCACATATCCACTCTATGTACTGATCACATATCCCCCCTATGTACTGATCACATATCCACTCTATGTACTGATCACATATCCACCCTATGTACTGATCACATATCCACTATATGTACTGATCACATATCCACCCTATGTACTGATCACAGATCCACCCTATGTACGGATAACATATCCACTGTATGTACTGATCACATATCCACCCTATGTACTGATCACATATCCACTCTATGTACTGATCACATATCCACCCTATGTACTGATCACATATCCACTCTATGTACTGATCACATATGTACTGATCACATATCCACTCTATGTACTGATCACATATCCACTCTATGTACTGATCACATATCCACCCTATGTACTGATCACATATCTACTCTATGTACTGATCACATATCCACTCTATGTACTGATCACAGATCCAGTCTATGTACTGATCACAGATCCACTCTATGTACTGATCACATATCCACCCTATGTACTGATCACATATCCACTCTATGTACTGATCACATATCCACCCTATGTATTGATCACAGATCCACTCTATGTACTGATCAGAGATCTACTGTATGTTCTGATCACATATCCACCGTATGTACTGATCACATATCCACTCTATGTACTGATCACATATCCTCTCTATGTACTGATCACATATCCACCCTATGTACTGATCACATATCCACTCTATGTACTGATCACATATCCACCCTATGTACTGATCACATATCCACTCTATGTACTGATCACATATCCACTCTATGTACTGATAACAGATCCACTCTATGTACTGATCACATATCCACTCTATGTACTGATCACATATCCACTCTATGTACTGATAACAGATCCACTCTATGTACTGATCACATATCCACTCTATGTACTGATCACATATCCACTCTATGTACTGATCACATATCCACTATATGTACTGATCACATATCCACCCTATGTACTGATCACATATCTACTCTATGTACTGATCACATATCCACCCTATGTACTGATCACATATCCACTATATGTACTGATCACATATCCACCCTATGTACTGATCACAGATCCACTCTATGTACTGATCACATATCCACTCTATGTACTGATCACATATCCACTATATGTACTGATCACAGATCCACTCTATGTACTGATCACATATCCACTCTATGTACTGATCATATATCCACTCTATATACTGATCACATATCCACCCTATGTACTGATCACATATCCACTCTATGTACTGATCATATATCCACTCTATGTACTGATCACATATCCACCCTATGTACTGATCACATATCCACCCTATGTACTGATCACATATCCACTCTATGTACTGATCACATATCCACTCTATGTACTGATCACATATCCACCCTATGTACTGATCACATATCCACCCTATGTACTGTTCACATATCCACCCTATGTACTGATCACATATCCACTATATGTACTGATCACAGATCCACTCTATGTACTGATCAGAGATCTACTGTATGTTCTGATCACATATCCACCCTATGTACTGATCACATATCCACTATAGGTACTGATCACATATCCACTATATGTACTGATCACATATCCACCCTATGTACTGATCACATATCTACTCTATGTACTGATCACATATCCACCCTATGTACTGATCACATATCCACCCTATGTACTGATCACATATCCACTCTATGTACTGATCATATATCCACTCTATGTACTGATCACAGATCCACTGTATGTACTGATCATATATCCACTCTATGTACTGATCACAGATCCACTGTGTGTACTGATCACATATCCACTCTATGTACTGATCACATATCCACTCTATGTACGGATCACAGATCCACTCTATGTACTGATCACAGATCCACTCTATGTACTGATCACATATCCACTCTATGTACCGATCACATATCCACTCTATGTACTGATCACATATCCACTCTATGTACGGATCACAGATCCACTCTATGTACTGATCACAGATCCACTCTATGTACTGATCACATATCCACTCTATGTACCGATCACATATCCACTCTATGTACTGATCACATATCCACCCTATGTACTGATCACATATCCACCCTATGTACTGATCACATATCCACCCTATGTACTGATCACATATCCACTCTATGTACTGATCACATATCCACTCTATGTACTGATCACAGATCCACTCTATGTACTGATCACAGATCCACTCTATGTACTGATCACATATCCACTCTATGTACTGATCATATATCCACTCTATGTACTGATCATATATCCACTCTATGTACTGATCACATATCCACCCTATGTACTGATCACATATCCACCCTATGTACTGATCACATATCCACCCTATGTACTGATCACATATCCACTCTATGTACTGATCACATATCCACTATATGTACTGATCACATATCCACTCTATGTACTGATCACAGATCCACTCTATGTACTGATCACAGATCCACTCTATGTACTGATCACATATCCACTCTATGTACTGATCACATATCCACCCTATGTACTGATCACATATCCACCCTATGTACTGATCACATATCCACTCTATGTACTGATCACATATCCACTCTTTGTACTGATCACATATCCACTCTATGTACTGATCACATATCCACTCTATGTACTGATCACATATCCACTCTATGTACTGATCATATATCCACTCTATATACTGATCACATATCCACTCTATGTACTGATCACAGATCCACTCTATGTACTGATCACATATCCACCCTATGTACTGATCACATATCCACTATATGTAATGATTACATATCCACTCTATGTACTGATCACATATTAACTCTATGTACTGATCACATATCCACCCTATGTACTGATCACAGATCCACCCTATGTACTGATCACATATCCACCCTATGTACTGATCACATATCCACTCTATGTACTGATCACATATCCACTCTATGTACTGATCACAGATCCACTCTATGTACTGATCACATATCCACTCTATGTACTGATCACATATCCACTATATTTACTGATCATATATCCACTCTATGTACTGATCACATATCCACTCTATGTACTGATCACAGATCCACTCTATGTACTGATCACATATCCACCCTATGTACTGATCACATATCCACTATATGTACTGATTACATATCCACTCTATGTACTGATCACATATCCACTCTATGTACTGATCACATATCCACTCTATGTACTGATCACAGATCCAGTCTATGTACTGATCACAGATCCACTCTATGTACTGATCACATATCCACCCTATGTACTGATCACATATCCACTCTATGTACTGATCACATATCCACCCTATGTATTGATCACAGATCCACTCGATGTACTGATCAGAGATCTACTGTATGTTCTGATCACATATCCACCGTATGTACTGATCACATATCCACTCTATGTACTGATCACATATCCTCTCTATGTACTGATCACATATCCACCCTATGTACTGATCACATATCCACTCTATGTACTGATCACATATCCACCCTATGTACTGATCACATATCCACTCTATGTACTGATCACAGATCCACTCTATGTACTGATCACATATCCACTCTATGTACTGATCACATATCCCCCCTATGTACTGATCACATATCCACTCTATGTACTGATCACATATCCACCCTATGTACTGATCACATATCCACTATATGTACTGATCACATATCCACCCTATGTACTGATCACAGATCCACCCTATGTACGGAGAACATATCCACTATATGTACTGATCACATATCCACCCTATGTACTGATCACATATCCACTCTATGTACTGATCACATATCCACCCTATGTACTGATCACATATTGTCACGGTTTATTATGACTCTCAGACACAAGTTTTAGGTAAAAAAAATCAATTTTATTGAAATAATAAATGATAACTTAGGATGGCACTAACATACATATATATATATACAGAATATAGCACAGACAGAAGGCAGACTCTACCGGTCCTGTCAATATACCGGACAGGACAGTCTTTAGGCTCTACCGGCCTTGCCAATACCGGGTAAGGCAACCTGCAGATGGAATAGCATAACGGTTTTACCGGCCTTACCAAATTACCGGGCAAGGCAGCCTCAATAGATACACAATGTAGGCTCTACCGGCCCTGCCAATACCGGGTAAGGCAACCTCAGATGGAATGTGGCAAAAGGTTCTACCGGCCTTACCAATACCGGGCAGGGCAGCCCAGAGATAATAGCAGCAGTCAGATGGAACTGGCAAATTAGCAGAATCGTTAAGCAGCAAGGCTTTGGAGCAAACCAGCGTCCGCACGCTGGAAACAACACTGAATAGTATAGCCGTTAGGCTTAGCGAGCAAACCAGTGACCGCACACTGGAGAAACAAGTGAGTAGTATAGCCGCAAGGCTTAGGAGCAAACCAGCGTCCGCACGCTGGGACCAACACAGATTTGTATAGCTGAAAGGCTTTGGAGCAAACCAGTGACCGCACACTGGTGTAACAAGTGAGTTTGTATAGCCGCAAGGCTTAGGAGCAAACCAGCGTCCGCACGCTGGGACCAACACAGATTTGTATAGCTGAAAGGCTTTGGAGCAAACCAGTGACCGCACACTGGTGTAACAAGCGAGTTTGTATAGCCGCAAGGCTTAGGAGCAAACCAGCGTCCGCACGCTGGGACCAACACAGATTTGTATAGCTGAAAGGCTTTGGAGCAAACCAGTGACCGCACACTGGTGTAACAAGTGAGTTGTATAGCCGCAAGGCTTAGGAGCAAACCAGCGTCCGCACGCTGGGACCAACACAGAATTGTATAGCTGATAGGCTTTGGAGCAAACCAGTGACCGCACACTGGTGTAACAAGCGAGTTTGTATAGCCGCAAGGCTTGGGAGCAAACCAGCGTCCGCACGCTGGGACCAACACGGAATTGTAGCAATGTCACCAACGCGACCAGGCAGAAGGTCGCCAGGATACTGAAGACAGGTGATGAGATGACAGGAACCAGCAACGATCAGTCAGGTCAGAAAACAGCAGAGAAGTTCAGCAGGAACTGCAACACCAGAGACTAGGCCGGAACCAGGACTGGAAGTACTTCAGTATGCAGGAAACACTGGAACAGTAGAGATCAGGAACTCAGGAACACATGAGATTAGGAACTCAGGAACACTGGAACAGAGGCCCAGCTATCACTAGCATAGTGATAGCAAGAAGGTCAGAAACAACACGAAAGGGCACTCAAAGGGTGCCTAATCCAGGTTTAAATAGTCAATAAGAGGCGGGCTATCTGCAGACAGCCAATAGAAGCCCCCTACTGGTGACAGACAAGTAACTGCAGCAAATCACGGGCACCGTGATAGTACCCCCCTTTCAAAGACCCCCTCTCCTAGAATAGGGTTTAGGTTTCTGCGGGTAATTGGCATGAAAGGCCCTAGTTAACCTAGGTGCATGAAGGTCCGTACTATCCACCCATGATCGATCCTCAGGACCATACCCTTTCCAATGTACCAGGTACTGCACCCTTCCTCTAAGCCTACGGGAATCAATAATGCTCTGAACCTCGTACTCCTCCTGGCCCTCGACCTCAACAGGTCCTGGCACCACAGGTGTGGTAGTATAGCGATTGCAAACCAGAGGCTTAAGAAGGGACACATGGAACACATTATGGATACGCATGGATGCAGGTAGGTCTAGTGCATAGGAGACAGGGTTAATTTTGCGAATAACTCTGTATGGACCAATAAACCGAGGAGCCAACTTATTAGACGGAACCTGCAGCTTGAGATTTCTGGAGGAAAGCCATACTCTATCCCCAACCTGAAAGGAAACCGCTGGAAGCCTTCTGCGATTAGCATGGCGCTGATGACGCTGAAATGACTGACCAAGTGCCCTCTGAACTTGTGCCCATGTGGAACGGAGTTGCTCGATATGCTCATCCAGAGCTGGAATCTGTTGCGTCTGAAATGAGTCTGGAAGCAAACAGGGCTGGAACCCATAATTAATCAGAAACGGAGAGCTCCCAGATGAAGAATTGACCGCACAGTTCCTGGCGAACTCTGCCCAAGGCAACAAGTCGGACCAATTATCATGATGGTCAGTAACGAAACAACGGAGAAATTGTTCCAAGCCCTGATTAGCTCGTTCAGCGGCTCCATTGGTCTGGGGATGGTAGGCAGAGGAGAAGGACAGCTGTATGCCCATCTGTTGGCAAAATGCCCTCCAAAATCTAGACACAAACTGGCTCCCCCTGTCAGACACCAGTACCCTAGGCACTCCATGAAACCGGAATACTTCTCTGGCGAACACCATTGCCAATTCCTTCGCTGAAGGAAGACCACGGAGGGGCACGAAATGAGCCATTTTAGAAAACCTGTCCACCACCATGAATATAAAGGAGTACCCCTTCGACATAGGCAACTCTCCCATAAAATCAATGGAAACATGAGACCAGGGGCGTTCGCCATTAGGCACCGGTTGAAGCAAGCCCACAGGGAGATGTCTCGGGGTCTTAGCGCGGGCGCAGGTGGCACAGGCATTCGTAAATTCGGCACAATCGTTTCTCATGGAAGGCCACCAAAATAACTGAGAAAGGGACCATAACAATTGGTCTCTACCAATATGTCCCGCAGCCTTAGAGGAATGGTAGGTTTCGAGCAGCCTAGTACGAAATGATTCAGCGACAAAACATTTGCCCACTGGGGTTTCATGGGGAGCGGACCCCTGAGAGGCCAGGATCTCCTCCCCTAGAGGAGAAGTTATACTCGTGCATATAGTAGCCAGTATTCTATCAGGTTGGATGATAGGAGCTGGTGCTTCCACTCTGTCACTGTCGGCCTCAAATTGTCTTGACAGTGCATCAGCCCTGATATTTTTTGACCCTGGTAAATATGATACAATGAAATTAAATCGAGACAGGAACAGTGCCCATCTGGCCTGACGAGAGGACAATCTCTTGGCCTCCGAGAGATAGGTCAGATTCTTATGATCTGTTAGGATTAAGACAGGATTCTTAGTACCTTCAAGCAAATGACGCCATTCCTTAAGAGCAAGGATAATGGCCAATAATTCTCTGTCACCTATCTCATAGTGGCTTTGAGTGACAGTCAACTTTTTAGAGAAAAACCCACAAGGTCTGAGAGTTCCACCTTTCTCGTGTCGCTGCGAAAGTACTGCCCCGACCCCAATATCTGAGGCATCAACCTCTAACGTAAATGGAAGTAAAGGATTGGGGTGGGATAACACAGGAGCCGCAGCAAATGCCAGCTTCAAATTCTCAAAGGCTTTCTCAGCAGATACCGGCCAACAAGAAGGATTAGCACCCTTGTGCGTAAGATCGGACAGAGGTTTGACAATGGAAGAAAAGTTCTTAATAAACCTCCTATAATAATTAGCGAAACCCAGGAAACGCTGTATGGCTTTAAGACCCTTGGGTTTTGGCCATTGTAGGACAGCTGACAACTTTTCTTTGTCCATGGCAATGCCATCATTGCCAATTATGAACCCCAAGAATGGCACACTGGTTCTATGAAACTCACATTTTTCCATTTTACAAAATAATTTGTTCTCACGGAGTCGTAGCAATACTGCGGATACATCTTTGATGTGCTGTGCCATGTTTTGGGAGTAAATCGGTATATCGTCGAGGTACACCACAACACATGTCTGTAACATATCTCTCAGAACATCATTTATCAGTTCCTGGAAAACTGCGGGTGCATTACACAGCCCAAAAGGCATTACTAGATACTCGTAGTGCCCAGCTCGAGTATTAAAGGCAGTTTTCCACTCATCACCTGCTCGAATGCGAACCAGATTGTAAGCGGCCCGTAGGTCCAACTTGGTAAATATCGAAGCGCCCTTAAGCCTGTCAAAAAGCTCGGTGATGAGTGGTATTGGGTATGCGTTTTTTGCCATTAGTTTATTCAAGCCCCGGTAGTCAATGCATGGTCTTAATTCGCCATTTTTCTTTTTTACAAAAAAGAACCCAGCCCCAGCTGGAGAGGTAGATTTACGTATGATCCCTCTAGCAAGGGCATCAGAAATGTAATCCTCCATAGCCTTATTTTCATCACAAGATAATGGATAAGTGCGTCCTTTCGGAGGTACTGCACCAGGCTGCAATTCAATGCAACAATCATAAGGTCTATGCTGGGGTAGCATACTAGCCTCTCCTTTGCTAAAAACATCGCCAAACTGTTGGTACACATCCGGCATAGCAGAGGAGGTGCACATGACCTTAATAGGC
>JBBDGT010000360.1:0-103565 GCA_037306005.1 Rhinophrynus dorsalis
CTAGGCTTGTTGATTGTGGTCCTTGGAGTCAAAGCGCCTTGTGAAAGTCTGCCTTCCACCTATGGTCATACAAGCTGAATGCACCCAATCCCATCCGAACTTGAAAGTTAAGCAGGCTCTGGTCTGGATAGTACCTGGATGGATTCCGCCTGGGAATACCTGGTGCCGTAGGCTTTTTTTTTTCTTTTGCTTTGTTTTTGGCCAGCTACACATTCTCTAGGCTTGTTGAATGTGTCCTTGAGTCAAAGTGCCTTGGAAAGCCTCCTTCCGCCTACGGCATACAAGCCTGAATGCACCCAAACCCATCCGAACTTGAAGTGAAGCAGGCTCTAGTCTGGATAGTACCTGGATGGAAGACCGCCTGGGAATACCAGGTGCGTAGGCTTTTTTTGTTTGTTTTGGGCCAGCTAAACATTCTCTAGCTTGTTGAATGTGGTCCTTGGAGTCAAAGCGCCGTGTGAAAGCCTGCCATTCACCTACGGCCATACAGCCTGAATGCACCCAAACCCATCCAACTTGAAAGTGAAGCAGGCTCTGTCCTGAATAGTACCTGGATGGAAGACCGCCTGGAATACCAGTGCCATAGGCTTTTTTTTTGCTTTTGCTTTGTTTTTGGGCCAGCTACACATTCTCTAGGCTTGTTGAATGTGGTCCTTGGAGTCAAAGCACCTTGTGAAAGCCTCCCTTACGCCTACGGCCATACAAGCCTGAATGCACCCAAACCCATCCGAACTTGAAAGTGAAGCAGGCTCTGGCCTGGATAGTACCTGGATGGAAGACCGCCTGGGAATATCAGGTGCCGTAGGCTTTTTTTTGTTTGTTCTTGGGCCAGCTAAACATTCTCTAGGCTTGTTGAATGTGGTCCTTGGAGTCAAAGCGCCTTGTGAAAGTCTGCCTTCCACCTATGGCCATACAAAGCCTGATGCACCCAAACCCATCCGAACTTGGAAGTGAAGCAGGCTCTGGTCTGATAGTACCATGGATGGATTCCGCCTGGGAATACCTGGTGCCGTAGGCTTTTTTTTTTCTTTTGCTTTGTTTTTGGGCCAGCTACACATTCTCTAGGCTTGTTGAATGTGGTCCTTGGAGTCAAAGTGCCTTGGAAAGCCTCCTTCCGCCTACGGCCATACAAGCCTGAATGCACCCAAACCCATCCGAACTTGAAACTGAAGCAGGCTCTAGTCTGGATAGTACCTGGATGAAGACCGCCTGGGAATACCAGGTGCCGTAGGCTTTTTTTTGTTTGTTTTTGGGCCAGCTAAACATTCTCTAGGCTTGTTGAATGTGGTCCTTGGAGTCAAAGCGCCGTGTGAAAGCCTGCCATTCACCTACGGCCATACAAGCTGAATGCACCCAAACCCATCCAAACTTGAAAGTGAAGCAGGCTCTGTCCTGGATAGTACCTGGATGGGATTCCGCCTGGGAATACCAGGTGCCATAGGCTTTTTTTTTTTCTTTTGCTTTGTTTTTGGGCCAGCTACACTTCTCTAGGCTTGTTGAATGTGGTCCTTGGAGTCAAAGCACCTTGTGAAAGCCTCCCTTCCGCCTACAGCCATACAAGCCTGAATGCACCCAAACCCATCTGAACTTGGAAGTGAAGCAGGCTCTGTCCTGGATATTACCTGGATGGGAGACCGCCTGGGAATACCAGGTGCCGTAGGCTTTTTTTTTTTTTCTTTTGCTTTGTTTTTGGGCCAGCTACACATTCTCTAGGCTTGTTGAATGTGGTCCTTGGAGTCAAAGCGCCTTGTGAAAGCCTCCCTTCCGCCTACGGCCATACAAGCCTCAATGCACCCAAACCCATCCAAACTTGGAAGTGAAGCAGGCTCTGGCCTGGATATTACCTGGATGGGAGACCGCCTGGGAATACCAGGTGCCGTAGGCTTTTCTTTTTTCTTTTCCTTTGTTTTTGGGCCAGCTACACATTCTCTAGGCTTGTTGATTGTGGTTCTTGGAGTCAAAGCGCCTTGTGAAAGCCTCCCTTCTGCCTACAGCCATACAAGCCTGAATGCACTCAAACCCATCCCACCTTGGAAGTGAAGCAGGCTCTCCCCTGGATAGTACCTGGATGGGGGAATGCCAGGTGCCGTCGGCTTTTTTTTTTTTCTTTTGCTTTGTTTTTGGGCCAGCTAAACATTCTCTAGGCTTGTTGAATGTGGTCCTTTGAGTCAAAGCGCCTTGTGAAAGCCTCCCTTCCGCCTACGGCCACACAAGCCTGAATGCACCCAATCCCTTCCAAACTTGGAAGTGAAGCAGGCTCTGGCCTGGATAGTACCTGGTTGGGAGACCGCCTGGGAATACCAGGTGCCGTAGGCTTTTTTTTTCTTTTCTTTTACTTTGTTTTTGGGCCAGCTACACATTCTCTAGGCTTGTTGAATGTGGTCCTTGGAGTCAAAGTGCCCTTGTGAAAGCCTCTCTTCCGCCTACGGCCATACAACCCTGAATGCACCCAAACCCATCCGAACTTGGAAGTGAAGAAGGCTCTGTCCTCGATAGTATCTGGATGGAGACCGCCCGGGAATACCATGTGCTGTAGGCTTTTTTTTCTTTTGCTTTGTTTTTGGGCCAGCTACACATTCTCTAGGCTTGTTGAATGTGTTTCTTGGAGTCAAGTGCCTTGTGAAAGCCTGCCATTCACCTACGGCCATACAAGCCTGAATGCACCCAAACCCATCCAAACTTGAAAGTGAAGCAGGCTCTGTCCTGAATAGTACCTGGATGGAAGACCGCCTGGGAATACCAGGTGCCATAGGCTTTTTTTTTTGCTTTTGCTTTGTTTTTGGGCCAGCTACACATTCTCTAGGCTTGTTGAATGTGGTCCTTGGAGTCAAAGCACCTTGTGAAAGCCTCCCTTACGCCTACGGCCATACAAGCCTGAATGCACCCAAACCCATCCGAACTTGAAAGTGAAGCAGGCTCTGGCCTGGATAGTACCTGGATGGAAGACCGCCTGGGAATATCAGGTGCCGTAGGCTTTTTTTTGTTTGTTCTTGGGCCAGCTAAACATTCTCTAGGCTTGTTGAATGTGGTCCTTGGAGTCAAAGCGCCTTGTGAAAGTCTGCCTTCCACCTATGGCCATACAAGCCTGAATGCACCCAAACCCATCCGAACTTGGAAGTGAAGCAGGCTCTGGTCTGGATAGTACCTGGATGGGATTCCGCCTGGGAATACCTGGTGCCGTAGGCTTTTTTTTTTCTTTTGCTTTGTTTTTGGGCCAGCTACACATTCTCTAGGCTTGTTGAATGTGGTCCTTGGAGTCAAAGTGCCTTGGAAAGCCTCCCTTCCGCCTACGGCCATACAAGCCTGAATGCACCCAAACCCATCCGAACTTGAAACTGAAGCAGGCTCTAGTCTGGATAGTACCTGGATGGAAGACCGCCTGGGAATACCAGGTGCCGTAGGCTTTTTTTTGTTTGTTTTTGGGCCAGCTAAACATTCTCTAGGCTTGTTGAATGTGGTCCTTGGAGTCAAAGCGCCGTGTGAAAGCCTGCCATTCACCTACGGCCATACAAGCCTGAATGCACCCAAACCCATCCAAACTTGAAAGTGAAGCAGGCTCTGTCCTGGATAGTACCTGGATGGGATTCCGCCTGGGAATACCAGGTGCCATAGGCTTTTTTTTTTTTCTTTTGCTTTGTTTTTGGGCCAGCTACACATTCTCTAGGCTTGTTGAATGTGGTCCTTGGAGTCAAAGCACCTTGTGAAAGCCTCCCTTCCGCCTACAGCCATACAAGCCTGAATGCACCCAAACCCATCTGAACTTGGAAGTGAAGCAGGCTCTGTCCTGGATATTACCTGGATGGGAGACCGCCTGGGAATACCAGGTGCCGTAGGCTTTTTTTTTTTTTCTTTTGCTTTGTTTTTGGGCCAGCTACACATTCTCTAGGCTTGTTGAATGTGGTCCTTGGAGTCAAAGCGCCTTGTGAAAGCCTCCCTTCCGCCTACGGCCATACAAGCCTCAATGCACCCAAACCCATCCAAACTTGGAAGTGAAGCAGGCTCTGGCCTGGATATTACCTGGATGGGAGACCGCCTGGGAATACCAGGTGCCGTAGGCTTTTCTTTTTTCTTTTCCTTTGTTTTTGGGCCAGCTACACATTCTCTAGGCTTGTTGATTGTGGTTCTTGGAGTCAAAGCGCCTTGTGAAAGCCTCCCTTCTGCCTACAGCCATACAAGCCTGAATGCACTCAAACCCATCCCACCTTGGAAGTGAAGCAGGCTCTCCCCTGGATAGTACCTGGATGGGGGAATGCCAGGTGCCGTCGGCTTTTTTTTTTTTCTTTTGCTTTGTTTTTGGGCCAGCTAAACATTCTCTAGGCTTGTTGAATGTGGTCCTTTGAGTCAAAGCGCCTTGTGAAAGCCTCCCTTCCGCCTACGGCCACACAAGCCTGAATGCACCCAATCCCTTCCAAACTTGGAAGTGAAGCAGGCTCTGGCCTGGATAGTACCTGGTTGGGAGACCGCCTGGGAATACCAGGTGCCGTAGGCTTTTTTTTTCTTTTCTTTTACTTTGTTTTTGGGCCAGCTACACATTCTCTAGGCTTGTTGAATGTGGTCCTTGGAGTCAAAGTGCCTTGTGAAAGCCTCTCTTCCGCCTACGGCCATACAACCCTGAATGCACCCAAACCCATCCGAACTTGGAAGTGAAGAAGGCTCTGTCCTCGATAGTATCTGGATGGGAGACCGCCCGGGAATACCATGTGCTGTAGGCTTTTTTTTCTTTTGCTTTGTTTTTGGGCCAGCTACACATTCTCTAGGCTTGTTGAATGTGTTTCTTGGAGTCAAAGTGCCTTGTGAAAGCCTCCCTTCCGCCTACGGCCATACAAGCCTGAATGCACCCGAACCCATCCGAATTTGGAAATGAAGCAGGCTCTGTCCTGGATAGTACCTGGATGGGAGACCGCCTGGGAATACCAGGTGCCGTAGGTTTCTTTTTTCTTTTGCTTTGTTTTTGGGCCAGCTACACATTCTCTAGGCTTGTTGAATGTGGTCCTTGGAGTCAAAGTGCCTTGGAAAGCCTTCCTTCCGCCTACGGCCATACAAGACTGAATCCACCCAAACCCATTCGAACTTGGAAGTAAAGCAAGTTCTGGCATGGATGGGAAACCGCCTGGGAATACCAGGTGCCGTAGTTTTTTTTTTTTTTCTTTTGCTTTGTTTTTGGGCCAGCTACACATTCTCTAGGCTTGTTGAATGTGGTCCTTGGAGTCAAAGCGCCTTGTGAAAGTCTGCCTTCCGCCTATGGCCATACAATCCTGAATGCACCCAAACCCATCCGACCTTGGAAGTTAAGCAGGCTCTGGTCTGGATAGTACCTGGATGGGATTCCGCCTGGGAATACCTGGTGCAGTAGGGTTTTTTTTTTTTCTTTTGCTTTGTTTTTGGGCCAGCTACACATTCTCTAGGCTTGTTGACTGTGGTCCTTGGAGTCAAAGTGCCTTGGAAAGCCTCCCTTCCGCCTACGGCCATACAAGCCTGAATGCACCCAAACCCATCCGGACTTGGAAGTAAAGCAGGTTCTGGCATGGATGGGAAACCGCCCGGGAATACCAGGTGCCGTAGGTTTTTTTTTTTTTTTCTTTTGCTTTGTTTTTGGGCCAGCTACCCATTCTCTAGGCTTGTTGAATGTGGTCCTTGGAGTCAAAGCGCCTTGTGAAAGCCTGCCTTCTGCCTATGGCCATACAATCCTGAATGCACCCAAACCCATCCGAACTTGGAAGTGAAGCAGGCTCTGGTCTGGATAGTACCTGGATGGGATTCCGCCTGGGAATACCTGGTGCCGTAGGCTTTTTTTTTTGCTTTTGCTTTGTTTTTGGGCCAGCTACACATTCTCTAGGCTTGTTGAATTTGGTCCTTGGAGTCAAAGCGCCTTGTGAAAGCCCCCCTTCCGCCTATGGCCATACAAGCCTGAATGCACCCAAACCCATCCGACCTTGGAAGTAAAGCAGGCTCTGGCCTGGATAGTACCTGGATGGGAGACCGCCTGGGAATACCAGGTGCCGTAGGCTTTTTTTTTTTTCTTTTGTTTTTGGGCCAGCTACACATTCTCTAGGCTTGTTGAATGTGGTCCTTGGAGTCAAAGCGCCTTGTGAAAGCCTCCCTTTTGCCTATGGCCATACAAGCCTGAATGCACCCAAACCCATCCGAACTTGGAAGTGAAGCAGGCTCTGGCCTGGATATTACCTGGATGGGAGACCGCCTGGGAATACCAGGTGCCGTAGGCTTTTTTTTTTTTTCTTTTGCTTTGTTTTTGGGCCAGCTACACATTCTCTAGGCTTGTTGAATGTGGTCCTTGGAGTCAAAGCGCCTTGTGAAAGCCTCCCTTCCGCCTACGGCCATACAAGCCTCAATGCACCCAAACCCATCCAAACTTGGAAGTGAAGCAGGCTCTGGCCTGTATATTACCTGGATGGGAGACTGCCTGGGAATACCAGGTGCCGTAGGCTTTTTTTTTTTCTTTTCCTTTGTTTTTGGGCCAGCTACACATTCTCTAGGCTTGTTGATTGTGGTTCTTGGAGTCAAAGCGCCTTGTGAAAGCCTCCCTTCTGCCTACAGCCATACAAGCCTGAATGCACTCAAACCCATCCCACCTTAGAAGTGAAGCAGGCTCTCCCCTGGATAGTACCTGGATGGGGGAATGCCAGGTGCCGTCGGCTTTTTTTTTTTCTTTTGCTTTGTTTTTGGGCCAGCTAAACATTCTCTAGGCTTATTGAATGTGGTCCTTTGAGTCAAAGCGCCTTGTGAAAGCCTCCCTTCCGCCTACGGCCACACAAGCCTGAATGCACCCAAACCCATCCGAACTTGGAAGTGAAGCAGGCTCTGGCCTGGATAGTACCTAGTTGGGAGACCGCCTGGGAATACCAGGTGCCGTAGTCTTTTTTTTTCTTTTTTCTTTTGCTTTGTTTATGGGCCAGCTACACATTCTCTAGGCTTGTTGAATGTTGTCCTTGGAGTCAAAGCGCCTTATGAAAGCCTCCCTTCTGCCTACGGCCATACAAGCCTGAATGCACCCAATCCCTTCCAAACTTGGAAGTGAAGCAGGCTCTGGCCTGGATAGTACCTGGTTGGGAGACCGCCTGGGAATACCAGGTGCCGTAGGCTTTTTTTTTCTTTTCTTTTACTTTGTTTTTGGGCCAGCTACACATTCTCTAGGCTTGTTGAATGTGGTCCTTGGAGTCAAAGTGCCTTGTGAAAGCCTCTCTTCCGCCTACGGCCATACAACCCTGAATGCACCCAAACCCATCCGAACTTGGAAGTGAAGAAGGCTCTGTCCTCGATAGTATCTGGATGGGAGACCGCCCGGGAATACCATGTGCCGTAGGCTTTTTTTTTTCTTTTGCTTTGTTTTTGGGCCAGCTACACATTCTCTAGGCTTGTTGAATGTGTTTCTTGGGGTCAAAGTGCCTTGTGAAAGCCTCCCTTCCGCCTACGGCCATACAAGCCTGAATGCACCCGAACCCATCCGAATTTGGAAATTAAGCAGGCTCTGTCCTGGATAGTACCTGGATGGGAGACCGCCTGGGAATACCAGGTGCCGTAGGTTTCTTTTTTCTTTTGCTTTGTTTTTGGGCCAGCTACACATTCTCTAGGCTTGTTGAATGTGGTCCTTGGAGTCAAAGTGCCTTGGAAAGCCTTCCTTCCGCCGACGGCCATACAAGACTGAATCCACCCAAACCCATTCGAACTTGGAAGTAAAGCAAGTTCTGGCATGGATGGGAAACCGCCTGGGAATACCAGGTGCCGTAGTTTTTTTTTTTTTTCTTTTGCTTTGTTTTTGGGCCAGCTACACATTCTCTAGGCTTGTTGAATGTGGTCCTTGGAGTCAAAGCGCCTTGTGAAAGTCTGCCTTCCGCCTATGGCCATACAATCCTGAATGCACCCAAACCCATCCGACCTTGGAAGTTAAGCAGGCTCTGGTCTGGATAGTACCTGGATGGGATTCCGCCTGGGAATACCTGGTGCCGTAGGCTTTTTTATTTGCTTTTGCTTTGTTTTTGGGCCAGCTACACATTCTCTAGGCTTGTTGAATTTGGTCCTTGGAGTCAAAGCGCCTTGTGAAAGCCACCCTTCCGCCTATGGCCATACAAGCCTGAATGCACCCAAACCCATCCGAACTTCGAAGTGAAGCAGGCTCTGACCTGGATGGGAGACCGCCTGGGAATACCAGGTGCCGTAGTCTTTTTTTTCTTTTTTCTTTTGCTTTGTTTATGGGCCAGCTACACATTCTCTAGGCTTGTTGAATGTTGTCCTTGGAGTCAAAGCGCCTTGTGAAAGCCTCCCTTTTGTCTACGGCCATACAAGCCTGAATGCACCCAAACCCATCTCAACTTGGAAATGAAGCAGGCTCTAGCCTAGATAATACTTGGATGGGAGACCGCCAGGGAAAATCAGATGCCATAGGCCTTTTTGTTTTTTTTCTTTTGCTTTGTTTTTGGGCCAGCTACACATTCTCTAGCCTTGTTGAATGTGGTCCTTGGAGTCAAAGCGTCTTGTGAAAGCCTCCCTTCCGCCTACGGCCATAGAAGCCTGAATACACCCAAACTTGGAAGTGAAGCAGGCTCTGGCCTGGATAGTACCTGGATGGAAGACCGCCTGGGAATACCAGGTGACGTAGGCTTTTTTTTTTTTTCTTTTGCTTTGTTTTTGGGACAGCTACACATTCTCTAGGCTTGTTGAATGTGGTCCTTGGAGTCCACGCGCCTTGTGAAAGCCTTCTTTCTGCCTACGACCATACAATGCTGAATGCCCCCAAACCCATCCGAACGTTGAATTGAAGCAGGCTCTGGCCTGGATAGTACCTGGATGGGAGACCGCCTGGGAATACCATGTGCCGTAGGCTTTTTTTTTTGCTTTGTTTTTGGGCCAGCTACACATTCTCTAGGCTTGTTGAATGTGGTCCTTGGAGTCAAAACGCCTTGTGAAAGCCTCCCTTCCGCCTACGGCCATACAAGCCTGAATGCACCCAAACCCATCCGAACTTGGAAGGGAAGCAGGCTCTGGCCTGGATAGTACCTGGTTGGGAGACCACCTGGGAATACCAGGTGCCATAGGCTTTTTTTTTTTTCTTTTGCTTTGTTTTTGGGCCAGCTACACATTCTCTAGGCTTGTTGAATGTGGTCCTTGGAGTCAAAGCACCTTGTGAAAGCCTCCCTTCCGCCTACGGCCATACAAGCCTGAATGCACCCAAACCCATCCGAACATGGAAGGGAAGCAGGCTCTGGCCTGGATAGTACCTCGATGGGTGACCGCCTGGGAATACCAGGTGCTGTAGCCTTTTTTTTTTTTTTCTGTTGTTTTTGGGCCAGCTACACATTCTCTAGGCCTGTTGAATGTGGTCCTTGGAGTCAAAGCGCCTTGTGAAAGCATGTCTTTCGCCTACGGCCATACAAGCCTGAATGCACCCAAACCCGTCCGAACTTGAAAGTGAAACAGGCTCTGCCCTGGATAGTACCTGGATGGAAGACCGCCTGGGAATACCAGGTGCCGTAGGCTTTTTTTTTTTTCTTTTGCTTTGTTTTTGGGCCAGCTACACATTCTCTAGGCTTGTTGAATCTGGTCCTTGGAGTCAAAGCGCCTTGTGAAAGCTTCCCTTCCGCCTATGTCCATACAAGCCTGAATGCACCCAAACCCATCCGAACTTGGAAGTGAAGCAGGTTCTGTCCTGGATAGTACGTGGATGTGGGACCGCCTGGGAATACCAGGTTCCGAAGGCTTTTTTTTTTTTTCTTTTGCTTTCTTTTTGGGCCAGCTACACATTCTCTAGGCTTGTTGAATGTGGTCCTTGGAGTCAAAGCGCCTTGTGAAAACCAACCTTCGGCCTACGGCCATACAAGCCTCAATGCACCCAAACCCATCCAAACTTGGAAGTGAAGCAGGCTCTGGTCTGGATATTACCTGGATAGGAGACCGCCTGGGAATACCAGGTGCCGTAGGCTTTTTTTTTTTCTTTTGCTTTGTTTTTGGGCCAGCTACACATTCTCTAGGCTTGTTGAATGTGGTCCTTGGAGTCAAAGCGCCTTGTGAAAGCCTCCCTTCTGCCTACAGCCATACAAGCCTGAATGCACTCAAACCCATCCCACCTTGGAAGGGAAGCAGGCTCTCCCCTGGATAGTACCTGGATGGGAGTCCACCTGGGAATGCCATGTGCCGTAGGCTTTTTTTTTTTTCTTTTGCTTTGTTTTTGGGCCAGCTACACATTCTCTAGGCTTGTTGAATGTGGTCCTTGGAGTCAAAGCGCCTTGTGAAAGCCTCCCTTCCGCCTACGGCCATACAAGCCTGAATGCACCCAAACCCATCCGAACTTGGAAGTGAAGCAGGCTCTGTCCTGCATAGTACCTGTATGGGAGACCGCCTGGGAATACCAGGTGCCGTAGGCCTTTTTTTTTTTTTTCTTTTGCTTTGTTTTCGGGCCAGCTACACATTCTCTAGGCTTGTTGAATGTGGTCCTTGGAGTCAAAGCGCCTTGTGAAAGCCTCCCTTCCGCCTACGGCCATACAACCCTGAATGCACCCAAACCCATCCGAACTTGGAAGATGAAGCAGGCTCTGGCCTGGATAGTACCTGGATGGGAGACCGCCTGGGGATACCAGGTGCCGTAGGCTTTTTTTTTTTTCTTTTGCTTTGTTTTTGGGCCAGCTACACATTCTCTAGGCTTGTTCAATGTGGTCCTTGGAGTCAAAGCGCCGTGTGAAAGCCTGCCTTTCGCCTACGGCCATACAAGCTTGAATGCACCCAAACCCATCCGAACTTGGAAGTGAAGCAGGCTCTGGCCTGGATAGTACCTGGATGGGAGACCGCCTGGGAATACCAGGTGCCGTAGGCTTTTTTTTTTTCTTTTGCTTTGTTTTTGGGCCAGCTACACATTCTCTAGGCTTGTTGAATGTGGTCCTTGGAGTCAAAGCGCCTTGTGAAAGCCTCTCTTCCGCCTACGGCCATTCAAGCTTGAATGCACCCAAACCCATCCGAACTTGGAAGTGAAGTAGGCTCTGTCCTGGATGGGAGACCGCCTGGGAATACCAGGTGCCGTAGGCTTTTTTTTGTTTTGTTTTTGGGCCAGCTAAACATTCTCTAGGCTTGTTGAATGTGGTCTTTGGAGTCAAAGCGCCGTGTGAAAGCCTGCCATTCACCTACGGCCATACAAGCCTGAATGCACCCAAACCCATCCGAACTTGAAAGTGATTCAGGCTCTGGCCTGGATAGTACCTGGATGGAAGATCGGCTGGGAATACCAGGTGCCGTAGGTTTTTTTTTTCTTCTTTTGCTTTCTTTTTGGGCCAGCTACACATTCTCTAGGCTTGTTGAATGTGGTCCTTGGAGTCAAAGTGCCTTGTGAAAGCCTTCTTTCTGCAGACGGCCATACAAGCCTGAATGCACCCAAACCCATCCGAACGTGGAAGTGAAGCAGGCTCTGCCCTGGATAGTACCTGGATGGGAGACCGCCTGGGAATACCAGGTGCCGTAGGCTTTTTATTTTTTGTTTTTGGGCCAGCTACACATTCTCTAGGCTTGTTGAATGTGGTCCTTGGAGTCAAAGCGCCTTGTGAAAGCCACCCTTCCGCTTACGGCCATACAAGCCTGAATGCACCCAAACCCATCCGAACTAGGAAGTAAAGCAGGTTCTAGACTGGATGGGAGACCGCCTGGAAATACCAGGTGCCGTAAGTTTTTTTTTTCTTTTGCTTTGTTTTTGGGCCAGCTACACATTCTCTAGGCTTGTTGAATGTGGTCCTTGGAGTCAAAGCGCCTTGTGAAAGCCACCCTTCCGCCTACGGCCATACAAGCCTGAATCCACCCAAACCCATCCGAACTTGGAAGTAAAGCAAGTTCTGGCATGGATGGGAAACCGCCTGGGAATACCAGGTGCCGTAGGCTTTTTTTTTTTCTTTTGCTTTGTTTTTGGGCCAGCTACACATTCTCTAGGCTTGTTGAATGTGGTCCTTGGAGTCAAAGCGCCTTGTGAAAGTCTGACTTCCACCTATGGCCATACAAGCCTGAATGCACCCAAACCCATCCGAACTTGGAAGTGAAGCAGGCTCTGGTCTGGATAGTACCTGGATGGGATTCCGCCTGGGAATACCTGGTGCCGTAGGCTTTTTTTTTTTCTTTTGCTTTGTTTTTGGGCCAGCTACACATTCTCTAGGCTTGTTGAATGTGGTCCTTGGAGTCAAAGTGCCTTGGAAAGCCTCCCTTCCGCCTACGGCCATACAAGCCTGAATGCACCCAATCCCATCCGAACTTGAAAGTGAAGCAGGCTCTGGCCTGGATAGTACCTGGATGGAAGACCGCCTGGGAATACCAGGTGCCGTAGGCTTTTTTTTGTTTGTTTTTGGGCCAGCTAAACATTCTCTAGGCTTGTTGAATGTGGTCCTTGGAGTCAAAGCGCCGTGTGAAAGCCTGTCTTTCGCCTACGGCCATGCAAGCCTGAATGCACCCAAACCCATCCGAACTTGAAAGTGAAGCAGGCTCTGTCCTGGATAGTACCTGGATGGAAGACCGCCTGGGAATACCAGGTGCCGTAGGCTTTTTTTTTTTTTTCTTTTGCTTTGGTTTTGGGCCAGCTACACATTCTCTAGGCTTGTTGAATGTGGTGCTTGGAGTCAAAGCGCCTTGTGAAAGCCTCCCTTCTGCCTACAGCCATACAAGCCTGAATACACCCAAACCCATCCGAACTTGGAAGAGAAGCAGGCTCTGTCCTGGATGTTACCTGGATGGGAGACCGCCTGGGAATACCAGGTGCCGTAGGCTTTTTTTTTTTTCTTTTGCTTTTTTTTTGGGCCAGCTACACATTCTCTAGGCTTGTTGAATGTGGTCCTTGGAGTCAAAGTGCCTTGTGAAAGCCTCCCTTCCGCCTACGGCCATACAAGCCTCAATGCACCCAAACCCATCCAAACTTGGAAGTGAAGCAGGCTCTGTCTTGGATATTACCTGGATGGGAGACCGCCTGGGAATACTAGGTGCCGTAGGCTTTTTTTTTTTTCTTTTTCTTTGTTTTTGGGCCAGCTACACATTCTCTAGGCTTGTTGAATGTGGTCCTTGGAGTCAAAGCGCCTTGTGAAAGCCACCCTTCCGCCTACGGCCATATAAGCCTGAATGCACCCAAACCCATCCCACCTTGGAAGTGAAGAAGTTTCTAGCCTGGATGGGAGACCGCCTGGGAATACCAGGTGCCGTAGGTTTTTTTTTTCTTTTGCTTTGTTTTTGGGCCAGCTACACATTCTCTAGGCTTGTTGAATGTGGTCCTTGGAGTCAAAGTGCCTTGGAAAACCTTCCTTCCGCCTATGGCAATACAAGCCTGAATCCACCCAAACCCATCCGAACTTGGAAGTAAAGCAAGTTCTGGCATGGATGGGAAACCGCCTGGGAATACCAGGTGCCGTAGGTTTTTTTTTTTTTCTTTTGCTTTGTTTTTGGGCCAGCTACACATTCTCTAGGCTTGTTGAATCTGGTCCTTGGAGTCAAAGTGCCTTGGAAAGCCTCCCTTCCGCCTACGGCCATACAAGCCTGAATGCACCCAAACCCATCCGAACTTGAAAGTGAAGCAGGCTCTGGCCTGGATAGTACCTGGATGGAAGACCGCCTGGGAATACCAGGTGCCGTAGGCTTTTTTTTGTTTGTTTTTGGGCCAGCTAAACATTCTCTAGGCTTGTTGAATGTGGTCCTTGGAGTCAAAGCACCTTGTGAAAGTCTGCCTTCCACCTATGGCCATACAAGCCTGAATGCACCCAAACCCATCCGAACTTGGAAGTGAAGCAGGCTCTGGTCTGGATAGTACCTGGATGGGATTCTGCCTGGAAATATCTGGTGCCATAGGCTTTTTTTTTGCTTTTGCTTTGTTTTTGGGCCAGCTACACATTCTCTAGGCTTGTTGAATGTGGTCCTTGGAGTCAAAGTGCCTTGGAAAGCCTCCCTTCCGCCTACGGCCATACAAGCCTGAATGCACCCAAACCCATCCGAACTTGAAAGTGAAGCAGGCTCTGGCCTGGATAGTACCTGGATGGAAGACCGCCTGGGAATAACAGATGCTGTAGGCTTTTTTTTGTTTGTTTTTGGGCCAGCTAAACATTCTCTAGGCTTGTTGAATGTGGTCCTTGGAGTCAAAGCGCCGTGTGAAAGCCTGCCTTTCGCCTACGGCCATACAAGCCTGAATGCACCCAAACCCATCCGAACTTCAAAGTGAAGCAGGCTCTGTCCTGTATAGTACCTGGATGGAAGACCGCCTGGGAATACCAGGTGCCGTAGGCTTTGTTTTTTTTTTTTTTGCTTTGTTTTTGGGCCAGCTACACATTCTCTAGGCTTGTTGAATGTGGTGCTTGGAGTCAAAGCGCCTTGTGAAAGCCTCCCTTCTGCCTACAGCCATACAAGCCTGAATGCACTCAAACCCATCCCACCTTGGAAGTGAAGCAGGCTCTCCCCTGGATAGTACCTGGATGGGAGACCGCCTGGGAATGCCAGGTGCCGTAGGCTTTTTTTTTTTCTTTTGCTTTGTTTTTGGGCTAGCTACACTTTCTCTAGGCTTGTTGAATGTGGTCCTTGGAGTCAAAGCGCCTTGTGAAAGCCTCCCTTCCGCCTACGACCACACAAGCCTGAATGCACCCAAACCCATCCGAACTTGGAAGTGAAGCAGGCTCTGGCCTGGATAGTACCTAGTTGGGAGACCGCCTGGGAATGCCAGGTGCCGTAGTCTTTTTTTTTCTTTTTTCTTTTGCTTTGTTTATGGGCCAGCTACACATTCTCTAGGCTTGTTGAATGTTGTCCTTGGAGTCAAAGCGCCTTGTGAAAGCCTCCCTTCTGCCTACGGCCATACAAGCCTGAATGCACCCAAACCCTTCCGAACATGGAAGTGAAGCAGGCTCTGGCCTGGATAGTACCTGGTTGGGAGACCGCCTGGGAATACCAGGTGCCGTAGGCTTTTTTTTTCTTTTCTTTTACTTTGTTTTTGGGCCAGCTACACATTCTCTAGGCTTGTTGAATGTGGTCCTTGGAGTCAAAGTGCCTTGTGAAAGCCTCTCTTCCGCCTACGGCCATACAAGCCTGAATGCACCCAAACCCATCCGAACTTGGAAGTGAAGCAGGCTCTGTCCTTGATAGTATCTGGATGGGAGACCGCCTGGGAATACCATGTGCCGTAGGCTTTTTTTTTTTAATTTTGCTTTGTTTTTGGGCCAGCTACACATTCTCTAGGCTTGTTGAATGTGGTTCTTGGAGTCAAAGTGCCTTGTGAAAGCCTCCCTTCCGCCTACGGCCATACAAGCCTGAATGCACCCGAACCCATCCAAATTTGGAAATGAAGCAGGCTCTGTCCTGGATAGTACCTGGATGGGAGACCGCCTGGGAATACCAGGTGCCGTAGGTTTCTTTTTTCTTTTGCTTTGTTTTTGGGCCAGCTACACATTCTCTAGGCTTGTTGAATGTGGTCCTTGGAGTCAAAGTGCCTTGGAAAGCCTTCCTTCCGCCTACGGCCATACAAGACTGAATCCACCCAAACCCATCCGAACTTGGAAGTAAAGCAAGTTCTGGCATGGATGGGAAACCGCCTGGGAATACCAGGTGCCGTAGGTTTTTTTTTTTTTCTTTTGCTTTGTTTTTGGGCCAGCTACACATTCTCTAGGCTTGTTGAATGTGGTCCTTGGAGTCAAAGCGCCTTGTGAAAGTCTGCCTTCCGCCTATGGCCATACAATCCTGAATGCACCCAAACCCAACCGAACTTGGAAGTTAAGCAAGCTCTGGTCTGGATAGTACCTGGATGGGATTCCGCCTGGGAATACCTGGTGCCGTAGGCTTTTTTTTTTTTCTTTTGCTTTGTTTTTGGGCCAGCTACACATTCTCTAGGCTTGTTGAATGTGGTCCTTGGAGTCAAAGTGCCTTGGAAAGCCTCCCTTCCGCCTACGGCCATACAAGCCTGAATGCACCCAAACCCATCCGGACTTGGAAGTAAAGCAGGTTCTGGCATGGATGGGAAACCGCCCGGGAATAACAGGTGCCGTAGTTTTTTTTTTTTTTCTTTTGCTTTGTTTTTGGGCCAGCTACACATTCTCTAGGCTTGTTGAATGTGGTCCTTGGAGTCAAAGCGCCTTGTGAAAGCCTGCCTTCCGCCTATGGCCATACAATCCTGAATGCACCCAAACCCATCCGAACTTGGAAGTGAAGCAGGCTCTGGTCTGGATAGTACCTGGATGGGATTCCGCCTGGGAATACCTGGTGCCGTAGGCTTTTTTTTTCTTTTCTTTTACTTTGTTTTTGGGCCAGCTACACATTCTCTAGGCTTGTTGAATGTGGTCCTTGGAGTCAAAGTGCCTTGTGAAAGCCTCTCTTCCGCCTACGGCCATACAAGCCTGAATGCACCCAAACCCATCCGAACTTGGAAGTGAAGCAGGCTCTGTCCTTGATAGTATCTGGATGGGAGACCGCCTGGGAATACCATGTGCCGTAGGCTTTTTTTTTTTAATTTTGCTTTGTTTTTGGGCCAGCTACACATTCTCTAGGCTTGTTGAATGTGGTTCTTGGAGTCAAAGTGCCTTGTGAAAGCCTCCCTTCCGCCTACGGCCATACAAGCCTGAATGCACCCGAACCCATCCAAATTTGGAAATGAAGCAGGCTCTGTCCTGGATAGTACCTGGATGGGAGACCGCCTGGGAATACCAGGTGCCGTAGGTTTCTTTTTTCTTTTGCTTTGTTTTTGGGCCAGCTACACATTCTCTAGGCTTGTTGAATGTGGTCCTTGGAGTCAAAGTGCCTTGGAAAGCCTTCCTTCCGCCTACGGCCATACAAGACTGAATCCACCCAAACCCATCCGAACTTGGAAGTAAAGCAAGTTCTGGCATGGATGGGAAACCGCCTGGGAATACCAGGTGCCGTAGGTTTTTTTTTTTTTCTTTTGCTTTGTTTTTGGGCCAGCTACACATTCTCTAGGCTTGTTGAATGTGGTCCTTGGAGTCAAAGCGCCTTGTGAAAGTCTGCCTTCCGCCTATGGCCATAAAATCCTGAATGCACCCAAACCCATCCGAACTTGGAAGTTAAGCAAGCTCTGGTCTGGATAGTACCTGGATGGGATTCCGCCTGGGAATACCTGGTGCCGTAGGCTTTTTTTTTTTTCTTTTGCTTTGTTTTTGGGCCAGCTACACATTCTCTAGGCTTGTTGAATGTGGTCCTTGGAGTCAAAGTGCCTTGGAAAGCCTCCCTTCCGCCTACGGCCATACAAGCCTGAATGCACCCAAACCCATCCGGACTTGGAAGTAAAGCAGGTTCTGGCATGGATGGGAAACCGCCCGGGAATAACAGGTGCCGTAGTTTTTTTTTTTTTTCTTTTGCTTTGTTTTTGGGCCAGCTACACATTCTCTAGGCTTGTTGAATGTGGTCCTTGGAGTCAAAGCGCCTTGTGATAGCCTGCCTTCCGCCTATGGCCATACAATCCTGAATGCACCCAAACCCATCCGAACTTGGAAGTGAAGCAGGCTCTGGTCTGGATAGTACCTGGATGGGATTCCGCCTGGGAATACCTGGTGCCGTAGGCTTTTTTTTTTTTCTTTTGCTTTGTTTTTGGGCCAGCTACACATTCTCTAGGCTTGTTGAATGTGGTCCTTGGAGTCAAAGCGCCTTGTGAAAGCCACCCTTCCGGCCTATGGCCATACAAGCCTGAATGCACCCAAACCCATCCGACCTTGGAAGTAAAGCAGGCTCTGGCCTGGATAGTACCTGGATGGGAGACCGCCTGGGAATACCAGGTGCCGTAGGCTTTTTTTTTTTCCTTTTGTTTTTGGGCCAGCTACACATTCTCTAGGCTTGTTGAATGTAGTCCTTGGAGTCAAAGCGCCTTGTGAAAGCCTCCCTTTTGCCTATGGCCATACAAGCCTGAATGCACCCAAACCCATCCGAACTTCGAAGTGAAGCAGGCTCTGACCTGGATGGGAGACCGCCTGGGAATACCAGGTGCCGTAGTCTATTTTTACTTGTTTCTTTTGCTTTGTTTATGGGCCAGCTACACATTCTCTAGGCTTGTTGAATGTTGTCCTTGGAATCAAAGCGCCTTGTGAAAGCCTCCCTTTTGTCTACGGCCATACAAGCCTGAATGCACCCAAACCCATCTCAACTTGGAAGTGAAGCAGGCTCTGGCCTAGATAGTACTTGGATGGGAGACCGCCAGGGAAAATCAGATGCCATAGGCCTTTTTGTTTTTTTTCTTTTGCTTTGTTTTTGGGCCAGCTACACATTCTCTAGGCTTGTTGAATGTGGTCCTTGGAGTCAAAGCGTCTTGTGAAAGCCTCCCTTCCGCCTACGGCCATACAAGCCTGAATACACCCAAACTTGGAAGTGAAGCAGGCTCTGGTCTGGATAGCACCTGGATGGAAGACCGCCTGGGAATACCAGGTGCCGAAGGCTTTTTTTTTTTTTTTTTTGCTTTGTTTTTGGGACAGCTACACATTCTCTAGGCTTGTTGAATGTGGTCCTTGGAGTCAAAGCGCCTTGTGAAAGCCTCCCTTCCGCCTACGGCCATACAAGCCTCAATGCACCCAAACCCATCCAAACTTGGAAGTGAAGCAGGCTCTGTCCTGGATATTACCTGGATGGAAGACCGCCTGGGAATACCAGGTGCCGTAGGCTTTTTTTTTTTTCTTTTGCTTTGTTTTTGGGCCAGCTACACATTCTCTAGGCTTGTTGAATGTGGTCATTGGAGTCAAAGTGCCTTGGAAAACCTTCCTTCCGCCTATGGCAATACAAGCCTGAATCCACCCAAACCCATCCGAACTTGGAAGTAAAGCAAGTTCTGGCATGGATGGGAAACCGCCTGGGAATACCAGGTGCCGTAGGTTTTTTTTTTTTTCTTTTGCTTTCTTTTTGGGCCAGCTACACATTCTCTAGGCTTGTTGAATGTGGTCCTTGGAGTCAAAGCGCCTTGTTAAAGTCTGCCTTCCACCTATGGCCATACAATCCTGAATGCACCTAAATCCATCCGAACTTGGAAGTGAAGCAGGCTCTGGTCTGGATAGTACCTGGATGGGATTCCGCCTGGGAATACCTGGTGCCGTAGGCTTTTTTTTTTTCTTTTGCTTTGTTTTTGGGCCAGCTACACATTCTCTAGGCTTGTTGAATGTGGTCCTTGGAGTCAAAGTGCCGTGTGAAAGCCTGCCATTCACCTACGGCCATACAAGCCTGAATGCACCCAAACCCATCCGAACTTGAAAGTGAAGCAGGCTCTGGCCTGGATAGTACCTGGATGGAAGACCGCCTGGGAATACCAGGTGCCGTAGGCTTTTTTTTGTTTGTTTTTGGGCCAGCTACACATTCTCTAGGCTTGTTGAATGTGGTCCTTGGAGTCAAAGCGCCGTGTGAAAGCCTGCCATTCACCTACGGCCATACAAGCCTGAATGCACCCAAACCCATCCAAACTTGAAAGTGAAGCAGGCTCTGGCCTGGATAGTACCTGGATGGAAGACCGCCTGGGAATACCAGGTGCCGTAGGCTTTTTTTTGTTTGTTTTTGGGCCAGCTACACATTCTCTAGGCTTGTTGAATGTGGTCCTTGGAGTCAAAGCGCCGTGTGAAAGCCTGCCATTCACCTACGGCCATACAAGCCTGAATGCACCCAAACCCATCGAAACTTGGAAGTGAAGCAGGCTCTGGCCTGGATATTACCTGGATGGGAGACCGCCTGGGAATACCAGGTGCCGTAGGCTTTTTTTTTTTCTTTTGCTTTGTTTTTGGGCCAGCTACACATTCTCTAGGCTTGTTGAATGTGGTTCTTGGAGTCAAAGCGCCTTGTGAAAGCTTCCCTTCTGCCTACAGCCATACAAGCCTGAATACACCCAAACCCATCCGAACTTGGAAGTGAAGCAGGCTCTGTCCTGGATAGTACCTGGATGGGAGACCTCCTGGCAATACCAGGTGCCGTAGGCTTTTTTTTTTTTCTTTTGCTTTGTTTTTGGGCCAGCTACACATTCTCTAGGCTTGTTGAATGTGGTCCTTGGAGTCAAAGTGCCTTGGAAAGCCTCCCTTCCGCCTACGGCCATACAAGCCTGAATGCACCCAAACCCATCCGAACTTGAAAGTGAAGCAGGTTCTGGCCTGGATAGTACCTGGATGGAAGACCGCCTGGGAATACCAGGTGCCGTAGGCTTTTTTTTGTTTGTTCTTGGGCCAGCTAAACATTCTCTAGGCTTGTTGAATGTGGTCCTTGGAGTCAAAGCGCCTTGTGAAAGTCTGCCTTCCACCTATGGCCATACAAGCCTGAATGCACCCAATCCCATCCGAACTTGAAAGTGAAGCAGGCTCTGGTCTGGATAGTACCTGGATGGGATTCCGCCTGGGAATACCTGGTGCCGTAGGCTTTATTTTTTCTTTTGCTTTGTTTTTGGGCCAGCTACACATTCTCTAGGCTTGTTGAATGTGGTCCTTGGAGTCAAAGTGCCTTGGAAAGCCTCCCTTCCGCCTACGGCCATACAAGCCTGAATGCACCCAAACCCATCCGAACTTGAAAGTGAAGCAGGCTCTAGTCTGGATAGTACCTGGATGGAAGACCGCCTGGGAATACCAGGTGCCGTAGGCTTTTTTTTGTTTGTTTTTGGGCCAGCTAAACATTCTCTAGGCTTGTTGAATGTGGTCCTTGGAGTCAAAGCGCCGTGTGAAAGCCTGCCATTCACCTACGGCCATACAAGCCTGAATGCACCCAAACCCATCCAAACTTGAAAGTGAAGCAGGCTCTGTCCTGAATAGTACCTGGATGGAAGACCGCCTGGGAATACCAGGTGCCATAGGCTTTTTTTTTTGCTTTTGCTTTGTTTTTGGGCCAGCTACACATTCTCTAGGCTTGTTGAATGTGGTCCTTGGAGTCAAAGCACCTTGTGAAAGCCTCCCTTCCGCCTACGGCCATACAAGCCTGAATGCACCCAAACCCATCCGAACTTGAAAGTGAAGCAGGCTCTGGCCTGGATAGTACCTGGATGGAAGACCGCCTGGGAATATCAGGTGCCGTAGGCTTTTTTTTGTTTGTTCTTGGGCCAGCTAAACATTCTCTAGGCTTGTTGAATGTGGTCCTTGGAGTCAAAGCGCCTTGTGAAAGTCTGCCTTCCACCTATGGCCATACAAGCCTGAATGCACCCAAACCCATCCGAACTTGGAAGTGAAGCAGGCTCTGGTCTGGATAGTACCTGGATGGGATTCCGCCTGGGAATACCTGGTGCCGTAGGCTTTTTTTTTTCTTTTGCTTTGTTTTTGGGCCAGCTACACATTCTCTAGGCTTGTTGAATGTGGTCCTTGGAGTCAAAGTGCCTTGGAAAGCCTCCCTTCCGCCTACGGCCATACAAGCCTGAATGCACCCAAACCCATCCGAACTTGAAACTGAAGCAGGCTCTAGTCTGGATAGTACCTGGATGGAAGACCGCCTGGGAATACCAGGTGGCGTAGGCTTTTTTTTGTTTGTTTTTGGGCCAGCTAAACATTCTCTAGGCTTGTTGAATGTGGTCCTTGGAGTCAAAGCGCCGTGTGAAAGCCTGCCATTCACCTACGGCCATACAAGCCTGAATGCACCCAAACCCATCCAAACTTGAAAGTGAAGCAGGCTCTGTCCTGGATAGTACCTGGATGGGATTCCGCCTGGGAATACCAGGTGCCATAGGCTTTTTTTTTTTTCTTTTGCTTTGTTTTTGGGCCAGCTACACATTCTCTAGGCTTGTTGAATGTGGTCCTTGGAGTCAAAGCACCTTGTGAAAGCCTCCCTTCCGCCTACAGCCATACAAGCCTGAATGCACCCAAACCCATCTGAACTTGGAAGTGAAGCAGGCTCTGTCCTGGATATTACCTGGATGGGAGACCGCCTGGGAATACCAGGTGCCGTAGGCTTTTTTTTTTTTTCTTTTGCTTTGTTTTTGGGCCAGCTACACATTCTCTAGGCTTGTTGAATGTGGTCCTTGGAGTCAAAGCGCCTTGTGAAAGCCTCCCTTCCGCCTACGGCCATACAAGCCTCAATGCACCCAAACCCATCCAAACTTGGAAGTGAAGCAGGCTCTGGCCTGGATATTACCTGGATGGGAGACCGCCTGGGAATACCAGGTGCCGTAGGCTTTTTTTTTATTCTTTTCCTTTGTTTTTGGGCCAGCTACACATTCTCTAGGCTTGTTGATTGTGGTTCTTGGAGTCAAAGCGCCTTGTGAAAGCCTCCCTTCTGCCTACAGCCATACAAGCCTGAATGCACTCAAACCCATCCCACCTTGGAAGTGAAGCAGGCTCTCCCCTGGATAGTACCTGGATGGGGGAATGCCAGGTGCCGTCGGCTTTTTTTTTTTCTTTTGCTTTGTTTTTGGGCCAGCTAAACATTCTCTAGGCTTGTTGAATGTGGTCCTTTGAGTCAAAGCGCCTTGTGAAAGCCTCCCTTCCGCCTACGGCCACACAAGCCTGAATGCACCCAATCCCTTCCAAACTTGGAAGTGAAGCAGGCTCTGGCCTGGATAGTACCTGGTTGGGAGACCGCCTGGGAATACCAGGTGCCGTAGGCTTTTTTTTTCTTTTCTTTTACTTTGTTTTTGGGCCAGCTACACATTCTCTAGGCTTGTTGAATGTGGTCCTTGGAGTCAAAGTGCCTTGTGAAAGCCTCTCTTCCGCCTACGGCCATACAACCCTGAATGCACCCAAACCCATCCGAACTTGGAAGTGAAGAAGGCTCTGTCCTCGATAGTATCTGGATGGGAGACCGCCCGGGAATACCATGTGCTGTAGGCTTTTTTTTCTTTTGCTTTGTTTTTGGGCCAGCTACACATTCTCTAGGCTTGTTGAATGTGTTTCTTGGAGTCAAAGTGCCTTGTGAAAGCCTCCCTTCCGCCTACGGCCATACAAGCCTGAATGCACCCGAACCCATCCGAATTTGGAAATGAAGCAGGCTCTGTCCTGGATAGTACCTAGATGGGAGACCGCCTGGGAATACCAGGTGCCGTAGGTTTCTTTTTTCTTTTGCTTTGTTTTTGGGCCAGCTACACATTCTCTAGGCTTGTTGAATGTGGTCCTTGGAGTCAAAGTGCCTTGGAAAGCCTTCCTTCCGCCTACGGCCATACAAGACTGAATCCACCCAAACCCATTCGAACTTGGAAGTAAAGCAAGTTCTGGCATGGATGGGAAACCGCCTGGGAATACCAGGTGCCGTAGTTTTTTTTTTTTTTCTTTTGCTTTGTTTTTGGGCCAGCTACACATTCTCTAGGCTTGTTGAATGTGGTCCTTGGAGTCAAAGCGCCTTGTGAAAGTCTGCCTTCCGCCTATGGCCATACAATCCTGAATGCACCCAAACCCATCCGACCTTGGAAGTTAAGCAGGCTCTGGTCTGGATAGTACCTGGATGGGATTCCGCCTGGGAATACCTGGTGCAGTAGGGTTTTTTTTTTTTCTTTTGCTTTGTTTTTGGGCCAGCTACACATTCTCTAGGCTTGTTGACTGTGGTCCTTGGAGTCAAAGTGCCTTGGAAAGCCTCCCTTCCGCCTACGGCCATACAAGCCTGAATGCACCCAAACCCATCCAGACTTGGAAGTAAAGCAGGTTCTGGCATGGATGGGAAACCGCCCGGGAATACCAGGTGCCGTAGGTTTTTTTTTTTTTTTTCTTTTGCTTTGTTTTTGGGCCAGCTACCCATTCTCTAGGCTTGTTGAATGTGGTCCTTGGAGTCAAAGCGCCTTGTGAAAGCCTGCCTTCTGCCTATGGCCATACAATCCTGAATGCACCCAAACCCATCCGAACTTGGAAGTGAAGCAGGCTCTGGTCTGGATAGTACCTGGATGGGATTCCGCCTGGGAATACCTGGTGCCGTAGGCTTTTTTTTTTGCTTTTGCTTTGTTTTTGGGCCAGCTACACATTCTCTAGGCTTGTTGAATTTGGTCCTTGGAGTCAAAGCGCCTTGTGAAAGCCACCCTTCCGCCTATGGCCATACAAGCCTGAATGCACCCAAACCCATCCGACCTTGGAAGTAAAGCAGGCTCTGGCCTGGATAGTACCTGGATGGGAGACCGCCTGGGAATACCAGGTGCCGTAGGCTTTTTTTTTTTTCTTTTGTTTTTGGGCCAGCTACACATTCTCTAGGCTTGTTGAATGTGGTCCTTGGAGTCAAAGCGCCTTGTGAAAGCCTCCCTTTTGCCTATGGCCATACAAGCCTGAATGCACCCAAACCCATCCGAACTTGGAAGTGAAGCAGGCTCTGGCCTGGATATTACCTGGATGGGAGACCGCCTGGGAATACCAGGTGTCGTAGGCTTTTTTTTTTTTTCTTTTGCTTTGTTTTTGGGCCAGCTACACATTCTCTAGGCTTGTTGAATGTGGTCCTTGGAGTCAAAGCGCCTTGTGAAAGCCTCCCTTCCGCCTACGGCCATACAAGCCTCAATGCACCCAAACCCATCCAAACTTGGAAGTGAAGCAGGCTCTGGCCTGTATATTACCTGGATGGGAGACTGCCTGGGAATACCAGGTGCCGTAGGCTTTTTTTTTTTCTTTTCCTTTGTTTTTGGGCCAGCTACACATTCTCTAGGCTTGTTGATTGTGGTTCTTGGAGTCAAAGCGCCTTGTGAAAGCCTCCCTTCTGCCTACAGCCATACAAGCCTGAATGCACTCAAACCCATCCCACCTTGGAAGTGAAGCAGGCTCTCCCCTGGATAGTACCTGGATGGGGGAATGCCAGGTGCCGTCGGCTTTTTTTTTTTCTTTTGCTTTGTTTTTGGGCCAGCTAAACATTCTCTAGGCTTATTGAATGTGGTCCTTTGAGTCAAAGCGCCTTGTGAAAGCCTCCCTTCCGCCTACGGCCACACAAGCCTGAATGCACCCAAACCCATCCGAACTTGGAAGTGAAGAAGGCTCTGGCCTGGATAGTACCTAGTTGGGAGACCGCCTGGGAATACCAGGTGCCGTAGTCTTTTTTTTTCTTTTTTCTTTTGCTTTGTTTATGGGCCAGCTACACATTCTCTAGGCTTGTTGAATGTTGTCCTTGGAGTCAAAGCGCCTTATGAAAGCCTCCCTTCTGCCTACGGCCATACAAGCCTGAATGCACCCAATCCCTTCCAAACTTGGAAGTGAAGCAGGCTCTGGCCTGGATAGTACCTGGTTGGGAGACCGCCTGGGAATACCAGGTGCCGTAGGCTTTTTTTTTCTTTTCTTTTACTTTGTTTTTGGGCCAGCTACACATTCTCTAGGCTTGTTGAATGTGGTCCTTGGAGTCAAAGTGCCTTGTGAAAGCCTCTCTTCCGCCTACGGCCATACAACCCTGAATGCACCCAAACCCATCCGAACTTGGAAGTGAAGAAGGCTCTGTCCTCGATAGTATCTGGATGGGAGACCGCCCGGGAATACCATGTGCCGTAGGCTTTTTTTTTTCTTTTGCTTTGTTTTTGGGCCAGCTACACATTCTCTAGGCTTGTTGAATGTGTTTCTTGGAGTCAAAGTGCCTTGTGAAAGCCTCCCTTCCGCCTACGGCCATACAAGCCTGAATGCACCCGAACCCATCCGAATTTGGAAATTAAGCAGGCTCTGTCCTGGATAGTACCTGGATGGGAGACCGCCTGGGAATACCAGGTGCCGTAGGTTTCTTTTTTCTTTTGCTTTCTTTTTGGGCCAGCTACACATTCTCTAGGCTTGTTGAATGTGGTCCTTGGAGTCAAAGTGCCTTGGAAAGCCTTCCTTCCGCCGACGGCCATACAAGACTGAATCCACCCAAACCCATTCGAACTTGGAAGTAAAGCAAGTTCTGGCATGGATGGGAAACCGCCTGGGAATACCAGGTGCCGTAGTTTTTTTTTTTTTTCTTTTGCTTTGTTTTTGGGCCAGCTACACATTCTCTAGGCTTGTTGAATGTTGTCCTTGGAGTCAAAGCGCCTTGTGAAAGTCTGCCTTCCGCCTATGGCCATACAATCCTGAATGCACCCAAACCCATCCGACCTTGGAAGTTAAGCAGGCTCTGGTCTGGATAGTACCTGGATGGGATTCCGCCTGGGAATACCTGGTGCCGTAGGCTTTTTTATTTGCTTTTGCTTTGTTTTTGGGCCAGCTACACATTCTCTAGGCTTGTTGAATTTGGTCCTTGGAGTCAAAGCGCCTTGTGAAAGCCACCCTTCCGCCTATGGCCATACAAGCCTGAATGCACCCAAACCCATCCGACCTTGGAAGTAAAGCAGGCTCTGGCCTGGATAGTACCTGGATGGGAGACCGCCTGGGAATACCAGGTGCCGTAGGCTTTTTTTTTTTTCTTTTGTTTTTGGGCCAGCTACACATTCTCTAGGCTTGTTGAATGTGGTCCTTGGAGTCAAAGCGCCTTGTGAAAGCCTCCCTTTTGCCTATGGCCATACAAGCCTGAATGCACCCAAACCCATCCGAACTTCGAAGTGAAGCAGGCTCTGACCTGGATGGGAGACCGCCTGGGAATACCAGGTGCCGTAGTCTTTTTTTTCTTTTTTCTTTTGCTTTGTTTATGGGCAGCTACACATTCTCTAGGCTTGTTGAATGTTGTCCTTGGAGTCAAAGCGCCTTGTGAAAGCCTCCCTTTTGTCTACGGCCATACAAGCCTGAATGCACCCAAACCCATCTCAACTTGGAAATGAAGCAGGCTCTAGCCTAGATAGTACTTGGATGGGAGACCGCCAGGGAAAATCAGATGCCATAGGCCTTTTTGTTTTTTTTCTTTTGCTTTGTTTTTGGGCCAGCTACACATTCTCTAGCCTTGTTGAATGTGGTCCTTGAGTCAAAGCGTCTTGTGAAAGCCTCCCTTCCGCCTACGGCCATAGAAGCCTGAATACACCCAAACTTGGAAGTGAAGCAGGCTCTGGCCTGGATAGTACCTGGATGGAAGACCGCCTGGAATACCAGGTGACGTAGGCTTTTTTTTTTTTTGCTTTTGCTTTGTTTTTGGGACAGCTACACATTCTCTAGGCATGTTGAATGTGGTCCTTGGAGTCCACGCGCCTTGTGAAAGCCTTCTTTCTGCCTACGGCCATACAATGCTGAATGCCCCCAAACCCATCCGAACGTTGAATTGAAGCAGGCTCTGGCCTGGATAGTACCTGGATGGGAGACCGCCTGGGAGTACCATGTGCCGTAGGCTTTTTTTTTTGCTTTGTTTTTGGGCCAGCTACACATTCTCTAGGCTTGTTGAATGTGGTCCTTGGAGTCAAAACGCCTTGTGAAAGCCTCCCTTCCGCCTACGGCCATACAAGCCTGAATGCACCCAAACCCATCCGAACTTGGAAGGGAAGCAGGCTCTGGCCTGGATAGTACCTGGTTGGGAGACCACCTGGGAATACCAGGTGCCATAGGCTTTTTTTTTTTTCTTTTGCTTTGTTTTTGGGCCAGCTACACATTCTCTAGGCTTGTTGAATGTGGTCCTTGGAGTCAAAGCACCTTGTGAAAGCCTCCCTTCCGCCTACGGCCATACAAGCCTGAATGCACCCAAACCCATCCGAACTTGGAAGGGAAGCAGGCTCTGGCCTGGATAGTACCTCGATGGGAGACCGCCTGGGAATACCAGGTGCTGTAGCCTTTTTTTTTTTTTCTGTTGTTTTTGGGCCAGCTACACATTCTCTAGGCCTGTTGAATGTGGTCCTTGGAGTCAAAGCGCCTTGTGAAAGCATGTCTTTCGCCTACGGCCATACAAGCCTGAATGCACCCAAACCCGTCCGAACTTGAAAGTGAAACAGGCTCTGCCCTGGATAGTACCTGGATGGAAGACCGCCTGGGAATACCAGGTGCCGTAGGCTTTTTTTTTTTTCTTTTGCTTTGTTTTTGGGCCAGCTACACATTCTCTAGGCTTGTTGAATCTGGTCCTTGGAGTCAAAGCGCCTTGTGAAAGCTTCCCTTCCGCCTATGTCCATACAAGCCTGAATGCACCCAAACCCATCCGAACTTGGAAGTGAAGCAGGTTCTGTCCTGGATAGTACGTGGATGTGGGACCGCCTGGGAATACCAGGTTCCGAAGGCTTTTTTTTTTTTTCTTTTGCTTTCTTTTTGGGCCAGCTACACATTCTCTAGGCTTGTTGAATGTGGTCCTTGGAGTCAAATCGCCTTGTGAAAACCAACCTTCGGCCTACGGCCATACAAGCCTCAATGCACCCAAACCCATCCAAACTTGGAAGTGAAGCAGGCTCTGGTCTGGATATTACCTGGATAGGAGACCGCCTGGGAATACCAGGTGCCGTAGGCTTTTTTTTTTTCTTTTGCTTTGTTTTTGGGCCAGCTACACATTCTCTAGGCTTGTTGAATGTGGTCCTTGGAGTCAAAGCGCCTTGTGAAAGCCTCCCTTCTGCCTACAGCCATACAAGCCTGAATGCACTCAAACCCATCCCACCTTGGAAGGGAAGCAGGCTCTCCCCTGGATAGTACCTGGGTGGGAGTCCACCTGGAATGCCATGTGCCGTAGGCTTTTTTTTTTTTCTTTTGCTTTGTTTTTGGGCCAGCTACACATTCTCTAGGCTTGTTGAATGTGGTCCTTGGAGTCAAAGCGCCTTGTGAAAGCCTCCCTTCCGCCTACGGCCATACAAGCCTGAATGCACCCAAACCCATCCGAACTTGGAAGTGAAGCAGGCTCTGTCCTGGATAGTACCTGTATGGGAGACCGCCTGGGAATACCAGGTGCCGTAGGCCTTTTTTTTTTTTTTCTTTTGCTTTGTTTTCGGGCCAGCTACACATTCTCTAGGCTTGTTGAATGTGGTCCTTGGAGTCAAAGCGCCTTGTGAAAGCCTCCCTTCCGCCTACGGCCATACAACCCTGAATGCACCCAAACCCATCCGAACTTGGAAGATGAAGCAGGCTCTGGCCTGGATAGTACCTGGATGGGAGACCGCCTGGGGATACCAGGTGCCGTAGGCTTTTTTTTTTTTCTTTTGCTTTGTTTTTGGGCCAGCTACACATTCTCTAGGCTTGTTCAATGTGGTCCTTGGAGTCAAAGCGCCGTGTGAAAGCCTGCCTTTCGCCTACGGCCATACAAGCTTGAATGCACCCAAACCCATCCGAACTTGGAAGTGAAGCAGGCTCTGGCCTGGATAGTACCTGGATGGGAGACCGCCTGGGAATACCAGGTGCCGTAGGCTTTTTTTTTTTCTTTTGCTTTGTTTTTGGGCCAGCTACACATTCTCTAGGCTTGTTGAATGTGGTCCTTGGAGTCAAAGCGCCTTGTGAAAGCCTCTCTTCCGCCTACGGCCATTCAAGCTTGAATGCACCCAAACCCATCCGAACTTGGAAGTGAAGTAGGCTCTGTCCTGGATGGGAGACCGCCTGGGAATACCAGGTGCCGTAGGCTTTTTTTTGTTTTGTTTTTGGGCCAGCTAAACATTCTCTAGGCTTGTTGAATGTGGTCTTTGGAGTCAAAGCGCCGTGTGAAAGCCTGCCATTCACCTACGGCCATACAAGCCTGAATGCACCCAAACCCATCCGAACTTGAAAGTGATTCAGGCTCTGGCCTGGATAGTACCTGGATGGAAGATCGGCTGGGAATACCAGGTGCCGTAGGCTTTTTTTTTTTCTCTTTTGCTTTGTTTTTGGTCCAGCTACACATTCTCTAGGCTTGTTGAATGTGGTCCTTGGAGTCAAAGCGCCTTGTGAAAGCCTCCCTTCCGCCTACAGCCATACAAGCCTGAATGCACCCAAACCCATCCGAACTTGGAAGTGAAGCAGGCTCTGTCCTGGATAGTACCTGGTAGGAGACCGCCTGGGAATACCAGGTGCCGTAGGCTTTTTTTTTTTTTTCTTTTGCTTTGTTTTTGGGCCAGCTACACATTCTCTAGGCTTGTTGAATGTGGTCCTTGGAGTCAAAGCGCCTTGTGAAAGCCACCCTTCCGCCTACGGCCATACAAGCCTCAATGCACCCAAACCCATCCAAACTTGGAAGTGAAGCAGGTTCTGGTCTGGATATTACCTGGATGGGAGACCGCCTGGGAATACCAGGTGCCGTAGGCTTTTTTTTTTCTTTTGCTTTGTTTTTGGGCCAGCTACACATTCTCTAGGCTTGTTGAATGTGGTCCTTGGAGTCAAAGCGCCTTGTGAAAGCCTCCCTTCTGCCTACAGCCATACAAGCCTGAATGCACTCAAACCCATCCCACCTTGGAAGTGAAGCAGGCTCTTACCTGGATGGGAGACCACCTGGGAATTCCAGGTGCCGTAGGCTTTTTTTTTTTTCTTTTGCTTTGTTTTTGGGCCAGCTACACATTCTCTAGGCTTGTTGAATGTGGTCCTTGGAGTCAAAGCGCCTTGTGAAAGCCTCCCTTCCGCTTACGGCCTTACAAGCCTGAATGCACCCAAACCCATCCGAACTTGGAAGTGAAGTAGGCTCTGGCCTGGATAGTACCTGGATGGGAGACCGCCTGGGAATACCAGGTGCCGTAGGCTTTTTTTTTTGTCTTTTGCTTTGTTTTTGGGCCAGCTACACATTCTCTAGGCTTGTTGAATGTGGTCCTTGGAGTCAAAGCGCCTTGTGAAAGCCTCCCTTCTGCCTACGGCCATACAAGCCTGAATGCACCCAAACCCATCCGAACTTGGAAGTGAAGCAGGCTTTGTCCTGGATAGTACCTGGATGGGAGACCGCCTAGGAATACCAGGTGCTGTAGGCTTTTTTTTTTTTTCTTTTCCTTTGTTTTTGGGCCAGCTACACATTCTCTAGGGCAGATCAGCTGAAATTTCCTGATAGATTAAATGAAGTAATTAGAACAGGTTTCTCAAATATTTAAGAGTTAGTTCTTTCTCTCAGACAGGCTTTCGTGCTTTGAAGTTGCGATCTTCTTTTGTCAGAGGTAGGAAGGTGTTTCGTCCTTAGTCCAATGTCAGGCGAACTCAGGTTAACTCTACAGCAGACTTATAAATCCAGACTTAGGAATCCAGGCGCTGCAAGCAGTTAGCCCTGCTTGAAAAGGGGATTTACATAGATGCATTGTCATGTGATTCTAGGAAATTTGCCCAATCAGGGCCATTTTCAAATCTTGAAAACAAGCCATGTGTTGCAAATAAGCAATGAGAAGGCATTTATCAGTGAGCAACAGTAAAGGAAAGGACCAGAATACAGCAAGTGTCCCATGTTCAACATGACCCTGAGTTGAACTGACAGCAGACAACATGTAGTGAGTTGAACATAGCTATTTCTACTATAGATCCCTTGGAATAATAGATTGGGGATCCAATGAGAACAATATTTCTGCAAAGCCTAATAGAGCAGAAAAGGGATAAATATTCTGTTTTAGTTTTGTCTGCAGCTTTGGACTATCTATTTGGGAGTCAGGATGATGACATATTGTTTCAATCTGCGTTTCAGCACAGTGTGACGGTGCACTTTCACATCCTGTCATCCCTTCCCACTGACATCCATGAAATGACCAGACACGGGTCAGAAGAATGTCCAAGTGACCCTGGTAAACGGTTCATTCCATCTCCTTGAAGCTCCCTTTTTACTGTTCTCTAGTTGGTGCTTGTGTTTATTTAACACTTTAAGTGCCAGAGGGTTACACAATGCATTGCAAAGCAATGTGTTACATACCCCTCTGGCACTCAAAGGGTTATTGTGAAACTAAGTTGTTAACCAACACTTCAAAACACATATTACACAACTGCTACAGTATTTGTGTTTGAGTTCCCTACAATCTAAAAGGAAAAACCTGTCCAGCAATCCTGATCTTCTTCAGAGTTAAATTCCTTTTCAAGAACCTGTAAGCAGCTCAGCACTTTTTGTCAGCGTAGGCTGACCGTACTTCAACTTGAAATAGGGACACACATGTAAAATGCATACTACAGGGTTTCTTTGATTTTGGTGCACTCCTGAAATATGCCTATTTCCTATGTGTCCCTTTTTAAAGGTGAGGTATTGTCAGCCTATGTCAGCAGCCAGATGTTATGTTTAATGTATCATTGGGTTGCTTTTAGAATATGCAATGAATTTCATACATGTTTGTGTTCTATTGTATTTTTATACATATTAAAGAAGCCTATCAGTATCCAACATATGTCTGTTGACTTTCATGTTGAACTAGCCATTTCTCCAGATAGCAAAATAATTATATATCTGTGGTTATTCCTATGAAATCATGTCCCTAATCTTAGGGGTCTATTGATGAAACATGGACCATAAGTGGAGTTGGAATATATTGATGCAAAGAGATGATCGGGTAGATTCACTAAGGGATGATGGAAAGTTGAGAAAGTGGAGATAACTTCTCCAGTGATCTCACCTCTCCAGTTTCTATGTTATTCTATGGAGCTAATTCACTTGATTGATCTGCTATTAGATATATTAGTGCATAGGCTCCATAGGATAACAAACAAATCAGAGAAATCATAACACTGGAAAAGTCACCTACACCTTTTCATCTATTCATCACACCATAGTGGATAACCCCTGATGTTCTCCCTGCATAGTGTAATCAACGGACCTGACTAGTAGCTTCTCCATGCTCCCGTCATGTAGCCAAACATAACATTGATATCAATAATGAATCAAATCTTACTAGGTATGTGATAGAGTATCCTTCATCAGAGTGTGAATACCACCATGTTTGTTTGATAATCTCTCCTGCCAGTGAATAAATTAAGCCAAATACATTCACCATAATATCCACAACAGTAGATGGGAATGGAGGGTTAGTGTCAGTTGTTCAAGTTCAACAAATTGTAGTGTGCTCTGAAATAAGTAAACAGTTGGGACATCACAGTATTGGAAAAGTGTTGTAATATACTGATTTTTGTGTTTACATCCTAACCTGCAGTAAGAAGGTTAAAGGGTTAAAAGTGTAAAAGGTTGTATTTTTCTGGGAGTGTGTGTAATTAATTAAGGGTGGGGCTTGTGATCAATCCCCTGTGTAGGCCTGTATAAATCTAGGCACAGGATATTATGAAAGGTAAAGAAATGTGCCTGCCTTATAGGCAAGCCAGCCAATCAGTAGACAGTTTTTTTTTTTTTAATATAAACATTAACCCCCTGAGTGCCAGAGGAGCAAGCAGCGTACCATTAATTAACACGCCGCGCACCCCCAGCACCCAAAGGGACATAGAAAGAAACCAGAAAAAACTAACTGTAACATAAAAATAATTTAAAGGTGAAGTATGAGCTGAAATGAATCCTGATGGGGGGACACCGAGCAGAGCACACCATATAAGGCCCACTGGGAGGTAAAAGATAACATGCTCCCAGTGGCAAGGGCTTGGGTGTACTCTGCTCAGATACGGGAGCGCACAAATGCCCGGAATAAAGCTTCAGGCGTCATTGGAACCTTCCCTGACAGTACCTGCTTCCTGGACACATAGATGGCCATCTTAGCCTGCGCCAGGAGCAGGTTTATGAGGAGGTCCTCAGCCCTACTTGTCCGGGACACTGTGCGCCCAAAGATGAAAAGGTGTGGAGAGAAGTGCAGCCAGAACTGCAGGAGGAGTCCCCTCAGGAATGACAAGAGGGGCTGCAGTCGGCTGCATGTGAAATAAATATGATAGACAGACTCGCCCCTGCCACAGAAAGAACAGGTGGCAGGGGAGTCCATGAAACGGGCCAGGTACTCCCCAGTGCTCAGTGCACCATGGAGCACTCTCCAACTCAAATCCCCGATGGGTCTGGGCATCAAGGTGGAATAGAGTGCCCTCCACCGGAGTCTCTCGCCCACGTCAAATACTCGCCACCAGATGGTGTCTGGGCGACCAATGAGGGTGAGGAAGTGCACTGTGTGGAGCACGAGGGAATACAGGCTCTTCCTCGACATGCCACGGAAACATGCCGAGGGTATCACCCCCAACTGGCTTAAGTTGGGGGCTGGAAAACTAAGGGGGATTGACGAGGCTTTGGTTGTATGCTCACAGCCGGAGGCAAGGGTTCCACAGGTAGATGTGGCTCTCCGGCCTGTAAGGCCTCGTCAATGAGGTGCGTGAGTCGGGGTGGATGGCAAGCTTGATCTCCTGGAGCAAACGGTACGGAACTCTGGGACTTTGGAAACCCATACGGTGCATAAGCACATCGGGCTCCGCCCGTTCATAGTCCAGGAGATCCCCGACTCAGGTCATCCGTGCTTGAGGAAGGCGACAACATATGCTAGGGGCTTCCAACTTCCGAGCCCCCACAGCTGGATTATATAGCAGGGGCTCCGCTAGAATGTCTGCCCCCTGCGCTGTGCCCTGCCTTGACACGGAGACCATGCTCCAAGCCTTGAGGGTTTCCCGGTAGTATGCCAGCAGCACTGAGAGGTCGCTCTCAAACCCCTCGGGCTTGATGATGAATAGTTGCCAGTCATACCCCATATTGAGCAACTGGCGGTAGAAGCTAGAGGCCAGTGTGCACCACTGCGGTGAAGGGTCTGCGTACAGGTATCTCTGCAGGTACTGGAGGAGGAAGGTGTGCACTTGAGTGCGTATACACACCACTCCTTGACCGCCCTCACCCAGTGGGAGGCACGCAACACCCGCAGAGACCCAATGCTTCCCCATCCAGAGAAAGTCCAGCAGCATTCTCTGGATTTTGCTGATGAACTCAGGGGTTGGGCTAAGGCAGATCAGCCGGTGCCATAGCTGTGAGGCCATCAGCTGGTTGATCACCAAAGCCATGCCCCTTAGGGAAAGCACTTTCGCAAGACCCCTCCACAGTCCCATCCGAGAGAGGACTCGTTCCTTTAGTTCTTTCCAGTTTGCAGGGACTGTGGGATTCGCAGCGGACAGGTAGACTCCAAGGTATTTCAAAGCTGTAGCCTCCCTGCCTCCCACCTTCCGTAACATCAAGTGGGAGTCTACCTGTATGGGACCCTTTAAAAGGCCTGTGCATTTGGACCAGTTGATCTGAGCAGAAGAGGCAGCTCTATATAAACCTCTTGGTATTCTTTAGCCCGCTCCAGATCAACTAGGTCTTGGGCCACGAGAAGTACATCATCGGCATATGCCGAAAGGACCACCCTCATGTCTGGCTCCTTCAGCACCAGCCCTGTGAGCCTCTTCCTTAACAGACATAGGAAGGGCTCGATGGCTAGTGCATATAGGTGTCCAGACAAGGGGCATCCTTGCTGTACCCCTCGTCCAAATACCAGGGGTGCCGCTAGGGACCAGTTGATCTTAACTAAACACTATGCAGAGGCATACAGCGTCTTAAGGTAAACCACAAAGCGTGGGCCAAAGCCATATGCATGCAGAGTAGCTATGAGATATCTGTGATCCACTCTATCAAACTCCTTCTCCTGGTCTAGTAAGAGAAGGGCGAGTGACAGACCAGTCCTGCGCGCATAGCAGACCAGATCCCGGACTAGAAAAATATTACCAAAGATGGTCCGGCCCGTGATTGTATAGGACTGGTCTGAGTGGACCACTTCTGCCAGCACGGACCTGAGCCTTAGGGTGACAGCTTTGGCTACGATCTTATAATCCGTGCTGAGCAGCGAGACTGGTCACCAGTTTTCGATAAGGCGGAGATCCCCCTTCTTGGGCAGCAAGGTCATTACTGCCCGTTGACAGGAAAGGGGCATCTCACCAGTCTCGAGGGCTTCTGTTAGGACCAGTTGGAAATCAGGTCCTAGAGTCTCCCAAAAGAACTGGAAGAACTCTACGGTCAGTCCGTCCAGCCCCAGAGATTTGCCATGGGGCATTAGACTGAGGGCTTCAGAGAGTTCAGCTAGAGAGATGGGCTGATCCAGCCTCTCTCTTCCACCCTCGCTGACCGTTGGAAGCCCATCCCATAGCACCTCGCAGGCGTCTGGAGAGATGGGATCCGGAGAGTACAGGTTTGCATAGAATCTCCGGGCCCTGTCCCGGATGCTCTCCAGATCCAAAAGAGGGGCACCGCCCTCTGTGAGGAGGCAGGTGATATGTCTTCGGTTACCCCCCCTCTTCTCCAGTCAGTAGAAGAGGCGCGAGCTGTGATCCATCTCCCAAAGGAATCTCAAGCAGCTTCGCACGAAGGCTCCCTTAGCCTGGTGCCGTTCCAGGTGACAGAGAACTTCCTTCCTCTCTACGTATTCACGTACGTCACCCTGACATAGGTGAAAGTGTCTGATGCCCCTGGGTGCTGTTATCGCCAGATGTCGACCAGGGAGTAGCGGGTGACGACCTCCCTCAAGGCCGACGCGGATGGTGGATAGTGCTCTGTTCCGACACGGTCCAGAGCTTCGAGGGTGCAGTTGAAATCACCCCCGATAATCAAACACTCATCCGCATCGACCGACTCCAGATAGGTCGACAAACTAGCAAAGAACCTCACCCTCTCCGGTCCTGCAGTGGGTGCATACACGTTCAGCAGACTAAACGTGCAGCCTAGCTCTTGGACACGGAGATGCAGCAGACGGCCTGGGATAATAGCCTTCACACTCAACACTTCAGGCTGAAAGGACTCTGAGAACAGGGTCACCACTTCACATGACACCGAAGTGTAGTGGCTAAAGAAAACCCTGCCTCGCCACTCCAGATGCCAGTTGGCTTCAGCCTCCGGAGTAGTATGGGTCTCTTGCAGGAAGCTCACAGAGTACCTCCTTGCTGTAGACAGGAGAGTACCTGGAACCTGCGAAACCCATCCCTACAGCCGTTGGTATTAAGAGTGCTGATGCTCAGAGCCATTACTGTGTGTCAGGAAGTGCTTTCGTCCCATCTCCTAGTGAGGCCTGATGGGACAGACACAAATTTAAGAATGCGGGAGTGGATATGTTCGGCAGACCCGAAGTTCTTGGCCCGATTGCTGGCCCTAAGATATTCTCTGAGAGAGTGGATGATTAACGGCAGATCATTCCACCTCTCAAGGGCCAGGCGCACCTTCTTTTTATTTTGTCCGCGAAGGGTGCTCTCAAGGAAAGCTGTTATTTCCTTGGCAGAGATGACAGGGCTAGGTGTAGGTATTGAGGCTTTGGAAGCCTCACTGACATCCCTGGGCTCCTCCTCGCTGAGTACTTTGTAAACCCCCTTCTCCTCTAAGGGGGTAAGCCTTCTCAGCTTGATCTTAACACTCCCACTTCTAGATGTCATTGAAGTGGGGTCTAATACACCCTTCGCAACCGGACCCTGAGAGGAATCTTGTGCCCCCTTGCTAGTACTAGGGGCACACTCAGGGGTAGCTGGCTGAACGGCAGCAGACGGCTTGGTGACAAGGGGAGCTTTGGAGGCCTTATATGCCTCCTCAGCCTTCTCCACCGCCGCCTGCGCAGCTTGGATGATGCTAAGGTTGGGGTCAATGGATGAAGTCGGAGGAGGGATCTCCGAGGTTGTAGCAGTCACCTCCACGGTATTAATAGGACGGACTGCTTGGTCACCCCCATCCATTACCACTTCCCATTTTGCATCACCCTCCCCTGGATTTTCCCCTACAGGGTCCTGAATGGGCGTTATGCTTAAGTATATCGCCTCCAGGAGTGGCATATCCTGGGGAGTTGGTATTACCCCAGTTTCGCCACTGGAGAGTGACCCTGGAGGGAGAGGCTGACTGTGGTCCCCAAAGCTCAGCACCTTAGGGACACTAACTGCCCATTCTGCAGGGGCTTTATTAGGCTTCCCTTCATATATCAGGGGCAAGACAAACTGCATAGGTATAGGATGGCCATCTGCCCCTGTCTCCTCAGGGAGACCCTTATTCCCCTGCACATTCCCCAGACCCTTGGCCACATTATCCCCCGCCAGGTCTGGGGGGAGAGGTGTGTGGTCTGCACCTGGCTGGCTGAGATTAATAGCCAGGTCAGACAATGTCACCACTTGAGGAGGTGATGGATGGCTCCTCTTTTTTACTTTGGAGGGATAGGAGATAAGCTCCTCCCATTCCTCCAGTGTCCCCCTATTGGTCTTATATTTCCTCTTCCTTGGGGCGTCATCCTTAGAAGAGGAGGTGCCGCCGCTACCTGTGCCCTCTTTAGAGGGCTGAGATCTTTCCTCCCTCCCTCATCCCCTACACTTGCTGAAGTGTTTATACTTGGGGCGGGGGGGATGGCACCGGGGCAGCGGCAACACAGGGGGTAGTTGTGACACTCTTCACCCTCCTCCCTTTTGCTGCAGCCTCAGAGGTAGCTGCAGCTACTGATGTTTTTGGTGGTGAGGAAGGAGGCATGGAGGCTGCGGTGGTGGACTTTGGAACAGCCTCCTTATAGCTCTCTGAAGGGGGGGCTTTCCCTTTTGAGGGCCCTGCCACGGTGGTCTTAGCAGGGCTGGGTGCTGTACGTGAGGTGCCTTTTCCTGGTAGTGGAGCTGGGGCTGATGTTTTAGAACGCTGCCCCTTGGGGCAGCTCTGGCGTGTATGCCCCAGCTCCTTGCATGCGAAGCACCTCACTTCCTCTGTGCTGTAAAATATGCGGTACAGCACCCTCTCAAAATGAACCCCAAAGGACCCCTCAATGCTATCTGCACCCCGAGGCAGGAGGACTTGTACCTGCCTCTTAAAAGAAAGCACATGTTTGAGTGCTCTCTCTTTGTAGCCCAGGGGAATCTTAGAGATGTTAGATTTCAACTCCCCTAGGGCTTGCAGGTGGGGGCGCAGCAAAGGGTCCGGTAGGAAGGGGGGCACATTAGATAGTACTAGTCGTGTGCCCATCTCTTCCAGGGATTCCACAGGGATATAAGTCCCCCCTAGTGTGAGCCCCCTCTGCACCACAGTATGTGCAGCAGCCAGCGTACGTAGCAATAGAACAGCTTTACCGTACATTTTGCTGGCTGCTACAACTGCAGAGGGACTCACAACATCAGCTGCAGCCTTTACATATGCCCCTATGCTGTGAACCCCAGACATTATGCATCTGACTCCATGCCTCCTAGATAGCTGCTCTCCCCCAGAGTTGGCATGACTGGGGCTGGCACTAACCACCTGTACAAAAGATCTAGTAGTAGGTGCTACAGGGGCAGTGCCAGTAGGAGCAGCCTGAGTAGAGGCAGAGGGAGCCTGAGGTCTGGGGCTTGCTGCTTGGGACACAGCAGGGCTACAGCTAGTATTTCCAGGATCCCTTATTCCATCTTTGGGATCCTGAGGCCTCTTTATCCCCTTCCCCATTTTAAATAAAAAAAAAGAAATAAAATAAAAGGAAGGAATGTTTTTATTTATTTTTTTTGTTTTGTTTTTGTTTTTTTAAAGAGAGAGGTGAAAGAGAGGGAGAGATGCAGTGCTATGCACCTGGCACTGGGAGGGTTAACAGAAAAATAGATGTTTTAAATCTCTGTCCCTCCCAGCTGCTTTTATCTCTCCCTCAGAGACACTTAAATAAAAGAAACTTAAACAAACATAAAATAAATTCCCCACCCCCCACCAAACCAAAAAGTGTTCAACAGAAAACTAAACAACTGAAATCAATTAACTAATTAACTAAACACCAGGAGTGGGGGAAGGGTCAGGGGAGTGCTGCTGGGTTGGAAGCCCACAGGAAGTGAGCTCTTTCTGGGGAAGAAACTCAAGCTTCCTGGGGCTTTAAACTAAAATAAAACAAATCAAAATAAATAAACTAAATCAACTTTTCTTCTTAAACAAAAAGAAAGAGGGAGAGCAGCAGTGCTAAGCACTGGCACTGGGAGGGTTAACAGTAATGAAAGATGTTTGAATTCTGTCCCTCCCAGCTGCTTGCTTCTCTCCCTCAGAAATAAACAAATTCAAAAATAAACTTAAACTAACAGAAAATAATCTTCCCCACCACCCACCAAACAAAAGATTTCCAAAATAAATAAAAGAATCAAATGAAATCAAAGTAGAAAAAAGACCCAGCAGCAGGGGATGGGTCAGGGGCGTGCTCTGGAGAAAAGAACCCACAGGAAGTGAGCCTTGTTGGGCAAGAAGCTGCTGCTTCCTGGGGCTCAACTTAAAAAGTGCAAAAATCAACTAAAAATTCACCCAATTTCCCCAAGAAGAAATAAAACCTAAACTAAACTCTTTTTCAACTAAACTAACTAAAAAAGAAACTCAAAAGAAAAGAAAAACTCCCCTCAAAAAGGCCTTTTCAGAGAGCTTCCTAACACACAACCTCTCTCCTACACACTCAGTCACTATCTAGGTACAGGATATTAGCAAAGAAAACAAAGGTGCTTGCCTTATAGGCAAGCCAGCCAATTAGTGAACAGTAACATACACATATATACACATATATATACACACATACATACATACACATTTTTTTTTTTTTTTTTTTTTTTTAAATAAACATTAACCCCCTGAGTGCCAGAGGAGAAAGCAGCGTGCCAGTACTTAACACGCCGCTCACCCCCAGCACCCAAAGGGACATAGAAGAAAACCAGAAAAAACTAACTGTAACAAAAAATAACTTAAAGATGAAATATGAGGTGAAATGAATCCTGATGGGGGGACACCGAGCAGAGCACACCATTTAAGGCCCACTGGGAGGTAAAAGCTGATATACTCCCAGTGGCAAGGGCTTGGGTGTACTCTGCTCGGATACGGGAGCACACGAATGCCCGGAATAAAGCTTCAGGCGTCATTGGAACCTCCCCTGACAGTACCTGCTTCCTGGACACATAGATGGCCATCTTAGCCTGTGCCAGGAGCAGGTTTATGAGGAGGTCCTCAGCCCTATCTGTCCGAGACACCGTGCGCCCAAAAATGAAGAGGTGTGGGGAGAAGTGCAGCCAGAACCGCAGGAGGAGTCCCCTCAGGAATGACAAGAGGGGCTGCAGTCGGCTGCATGAGAAGTAGATGTGATATACAGACTCGCCCCTGCCACAGAAAGGACAAGTGGCAGGGGAGTCCGTGAAACGGGCCAGGTACTCCCCCGTGCTCAGTGCACCATGGAGCACTCTCCAACTCAAATCCCCGATGGGTCTGGGCACCAAGGTGGTATAGAGTGCCCTCCACCGGGGTCTCTCGCCCACGTCAAACACTCGCCGCCAGATGGTGTCTGGGCGACCGACGAGGGCGAGGAAGTGCACTGTGTGGAGCACGAGGGAATACAGCCTCTTCCTCGGCATGCCACGGAAACATGCCGAGGATATCACCCCCAACCGGCTTAAGTTGGGGGCTGGAGAAGCCAAGGGGGACTGACGAGGCTTTGGTAGTATGCTTACAGCCGGAGGCGAGGGTTCCACAGGTAGATGTGGCTCTCCGGCCTGTAAGGCCCCGTCAATGAAGGTGCGCGAGTCGGGATGGATGGCAAGCTTGATCTCCCGGAGCAAACGGCACGGAACTCTGGGACTATGGAAACCCATACGGTGCATAAGCACATCGGGCTCCACCCAGTCCGCCCGTTCATAGTCCAGGAGATCCCTGACTCGGGTCATCCGTGCTTGGCGAAGGCGACGACATATGCTAGGGGCTTCCAACATCTGAGCCCCCACAGCTGGATTTGGATTATATAGCAGGGGCTCCGCTAGAATGTCTGTCCCCTGCGCTGTGCCCTGCCTTGACACGGAGACCATGCTCCAGGCCTTGAGGGTTTCCCTGTAGTATGCCGGCAGCACTGAGAGGTCGCTCCCAAACCCCTCAGGCTTGATGATGAATAGTTGCCGGTCATACCCCATATTGCGCAACTGGCGATAGAAACTGGAGGCCAGCGCGCACCACTGCGGTGAAGGGTCTGCGTACAGGTATCTCTGCAGGTACTGGAGGCGGAAGGTGTGCACTTGAGTGCGTATGCACACCATTCCTTGACCTCCCTCTCCCAGTGGGAGGCTCGCCACACCCGCAGAGACCCAGTGCTTCCCCATCCAGAGAAAGTCCAGCAGCATTCTCTGGATTTTGCTGATGAACTCGGGGGTCGGGCTAAGGCAGATCAGCCGGTGCCACAGCTGCGAGGCCACCAGCTGGTTGATCACCAAAGCCCTCCCCCTTAGGGAAAGCACTTTCGCAAGACCCCTCCACAGTCCCATCCGAGAGAGGACTCGTTCCTCTAGTTCTTTCCAGTTTGCAGGGACTGTGGGATTCGCAGCGGACAGGTAGACTCCAAGGTATTTCAAAGCTGTAGCCTCCCACTTGATGTTACGGAAGGTGGGAGGCAGGGAGTCTACCTGTATGGGACCCTCTAAAAGGCCTGTGCATTTGGACCAGTTGATCTGAGCAGAAGAGGCAGCTGTATAAACCTCTTGGCACTCTTTAGCCCGCTCCAGATCAACTAGGTCTTGGGCCACGAGGAGTACATCGTCGGCATATGCCGAAAGGACCACCCTCATGTCTGGCTCCTTCAGCACCAGCCCTGTGAGCCTCTTCCTTAACAGACATAGGAAGGGCTCGATGGCTAGTGCATATAGGTGTCCAGACAAGGGGCATCCCTGCCGTACTCCTCGTCCAAATACCAGGGGTGCCGTTAGGGACCAGTTGATCTTAATTAAACACTCTGCAGAGGCATACAGCGTCTTAAGGTAGCCCACAAAGCATGGGCCAAAGCCGTATGCTTGCAGAGTAGCTATGAGAAATCTGTGATCCACTCTATCAAACGCCTTCTCCTGGTCTAGTGAAAGAAGGGCGAGTGACAGACCAGTCCTGTGGGCATAGCAGAGCAGATCCCGGACCAGAAAGATATTATCAAAGATGGTCCGGCCCGGGACTGTATAGGACTGGTCTGAGTGGACCACCTCTGCCAGCACGGACCTGAGCCTTAAGGTGACAGCTTTGGCTACGATCTTATAATCCGTGCTGAGCAGCGAGACTGGTCGCCAGTTCTCGATAAGGCGGAGATCCCCCTTCTTGGGCAGCAAGGCCATTACTGCCCGTCGACAGGAAAGGGGCATCTCACCAGTCTCGAGGGCCTCCGTTAGGACCAGTTGGAAATCAGGTCCTAGAGTCTCCCAAAAGAATTGGAAGAACTCTACGGTCAGTCCGTCCAGCCCCGGAGATTTGCCATGGGGCATTAGACTGAGGGCTTCAGAGAGTTCAGCTAGAGAGATGGGCTGATCCAGCCTCTCTCTTCCACCCTCGCTGACCGTTGGAAGCCCATCCCATAGCACCTCGCAGGCGTCTGGAGAGATGGGATCCGGAGAGTACAGGTTGGTATAGAATCTCCGGGCCCTGTCCCGGATGCTCTCCGGATCCAAAAGAGGGGCACCGTCCTCCGCGAGGAGGCAGGTGATATGTCTGCGGTTACCCCCCCTCTTCTCCAGTCCGTAGAAGAGGCGCGAGCCGCGATCCATCTCCCAAAGCAATCGCAAGCGGCTTCGCACGAAGGCTCCCTTAGCCTGGTGCCGTTCCAGGTGACAGAGAACCTCCTTCCTCTCTACGTATTCGCGCTGCAAGGCTTGATCCCTAGATTCAGCAGCCAGCCTTTGCTCGAGGTGAAGCACCTCCCCCCGGAGTGCCTCAATCTCGGCATTGCGCTGACTGCTTACACCCCTAGTATACTCCTGACACAAGAGTCTCAAGTGCACCTTGCCCACGTCCCACCACTGACTCAGCGTGGCAAAGTCACCCTTGAAACCCCTCCAGTCCGCCCACCTCTCCCGGATCAATGCCGCAAAGCCCTCGTCCTCCAACAAGGTATTGTTGAAGTGCCAATAGGCGGCTTTTGTCGCCGATGACATGGGCGACAGCTTCACGGACACACAGTTGTGGTCCGTGAACGGGGCCAACCTAATGGCACTGGACCGGGCCCGCGACATATAGTGCCTAGATATATAAAGCCTATCGATCCGGGAGTGGGACACCCTACCATCTCTCACCCTGACATAGGTGAAAGTGTCTGATGCCCCTGGGTGCTGTTATCGCCAGATGTCGACCAGGGAGTAGCGGGTGATGACCTCCCTCAAGGCCGACGCGGATGGTGGATAATGCTCTGTCCCGACACGGTCCAGAGCTTCGAGGGTGCAGTTGAAATCACCCCCGATAATCAAACACTCATCCGCATCGACCGACTCCAGATAGGTCGACAAACTAGCAAAGAACCTCACCCTCTCCGGTCCTGCAGAGGGTGCATACACGTTCAGCAGACTAAACGTGCAGCCTAGCTCTCGGACCCGGAGATGCAGCAGACGGCCTGGGATAACGGCCTTTGCACTCAGCACCTCAGGCTGAAAGGACTCTGAGAACAGGGTCACCACTCCACATGACGCCGAAGTGAAGTGGCTAAAGAAAACCCTGCCTCGCCACTCCAGATGCCAGTTGGCTTCAGCCTCCGAAGTGGTATGGGTTTCTTGCAGGAAGCTCACAGAGTACCCCCCTTGCTGTAGATAGGAGAGTACCTGGAACCTGCGAAACCCATCCCTACAGCCATTGGTATTAAGGGTGCTGATGCTCAGAGCCATTACTGTGTGTCAGGAAGTGCTTTCGTCCCATCTCCTAGCGAGGCCTGATGGGACAGACACAAATTTAAGAACTTGCGGGCGCGGATATGTTCGGCAGACCCGAAGTTCTTGGCCCGATTGCTGGCCCTAAGATATTCTCTGAGAGAGTGGATGATTAACGGCAGATCATTCCACCTCTCAAGGGCCAGGCGCACCTTCTTTTTATTTTGTCCGCGAAGGGTTCTCTCAAGGAAAGCTGTTATTTCCTTGGCAGGGATGACAGGGCTAGGTGTAGGTATTGAGGCTGCAGAAGCCTCACTGCCATCCCTGGGCTCCTCCTCGCTGAGTACTGTATAAACCCCCTTCTCCTCTAAGGGGGTAAGCCTTCTCAGCTTAATCTTAACACTCCCACTTCTAGATGTTATTGAAGTGGGGTCTAATACACCCTTCGCGACCGAACCCTGAGAGGATTCTTGTGCCCCCTTGCTAGTACTAGGGGCACACTCAGGGGTAGCTGGCCGAACGGCGACAGACGGCTTGCTGATATGGGGAGCTTTGGAGGCCTTATATGCCTCCTCAGCCTTCTCCACCGCCGCCTGCGCAGCTTGGATGACGCTAAGGTTGGGGTCAGTGGATGAAGTGGGAGGAGGGATCTCCGAGGTTGTAGCAGTCACCTCCAAGGTATTAATAGGAGGGACTGCTTGGTCACCCTCCTCCATTACCACTGCCCCTGTTGCGTCACCCTCCCCTGGATTTTCCTCTGCAGGGTCCTGAATGGGAGTTACGCTTAAATCTATCGCCTCCAGGAGTGGCATATCCTGGGGAGTTGGAATTACCCCAGTGTCGCCACTGGAGAGTGACCCTGGAGGGAGAGGCTGACTGTGGTCCCCAAAGCTCAGCACCTTAGGGACACTAACTGCCCATTCTGCAGGGGCTTTATTGGGCCTCCCTTCATACATCAGGGGCAAGACAAGCTGCATAGGTATTGGCTGGCTGTTTGCCCCTGTCTCCTCAGGGAGACCCTTATTCCCCTGCACATTCCCCAGACCCTTGGCCACATTATCCCCCGCCAGGTCTGGGGGGAGAGGTGTGTGGTCTGCACCTGGCTGGCTGAGATTAATAGCCAGGTCAGACAATGTCACCACTTGAGGAGGCGATGGATGGCTCCTCTTTTTTACTTTGGAGGGATAGGAGATAAGCTCCTCCCATTCCTCCAGTGTCCCCCTATTGGTCTTATATTTCCTCTTTCTTGGGGCGTCATCCTTAGAAGAGGAGGTGCCGCAGCTCCCCGTGCCCTCTTTAGAGGGCTGAGATCTTTCCTCCCTCCCCTCATCCCCTACACTTGCTGAAGTGTTTATTCTTGGGGCGGGGGGGGATGGCACCGGGGCAGCGGCAACACAGGGGGTAGTGGTGACACTCTTCTCCTTCCTCCCTTTTGCTGCAGCCTCAGATGTAGCTGCAGCTACTGATGTTTTTGGTGGGGAGGAAGGAGGCATGGAGGCTGCGGTGGTGGGCTTTGGAACAGCCTCCTTATAGCTCTCTGAAGGGGGGGCTTTCCCTTTTGAGGGCCCTGCCACGGTGGTCTTAGCAGGGCTGGGTGCTGTACGTGAGGTGCTTGCTGCTGGCACTGGAGCTGGGGCTGATGTTTTAGATCGCTGCCCCTTGGGGCAGCTCTGGCGTGTATGCCCCAGCTCCTTACATGCAAAGCACCTCACTTCCTCTGTGCTGTAAAATATGCGGTACAGCACCCCCTCAAAATGAACCCCAAAGGACCCCTCAATACTTTCTGCACCCCGAGGCAGGAGGACTTGTGCCTGCCTCTTAAAAGAGAGCACATGCCTAAGTGTTCTCTCTTTGCAGCCCAGGGGAATCTTGGTGATGTTAGATTTCAACTCCCCTAGGGCTTGCAAGTGGGGGCGCAGCAAAGGGTCCGGTAGGAAGGGGGGCACATTGGATAGTACAAGTCGTGTGCCCATCCCTTCCAGGGGTTCCACAGGGATATAAGTCCCCCCTAGTGTGAGCCCCCTCTGCACCAAAGTATGTGCAGCAGCCAGCGTACGTAAAAATAGTACAGCTTTGCCGTACATTTTGCTGGCTGCTACAACTGCAGAGGGACTCACAATATCAGCTGCAGCCTTAACATATGCCCCTATGCTGTGCACCCCAGACATTATGCATCTGACCCCATGCCTCCTAGATAGCTGCTCTCCCCCAGAGTTGGCATGACTGGGGCTGGCACTAACCACCTGTGCAAAAGATCTAGTAGTAGGTGCTACAGGGGCAGTGCCAGTAGGAGCAGCCTGAGTAGAGGCAGAGGGAGCCTGAGGTCTGGGGCTTGCTGCTTGGGACACAGCAGGGCTACAGCTAGTATTTCCAGGATCCCTTATTCCATCTTTGGGATCCTGAGGCCTCTTTATCCCCTTCCCCATTTTAAATTAAAAAAAAGAAATAAAATAAAAGGAAGGAATGTTTTTATTTATTTTTTTTGTTTTGTTTTTGTTTTTTTAAAGAGAGAGGTGAAAGAGAGGGAGAGATGCAGTGCTATGCACCTGGCACTGGGAGGGTTAACAGAAAAATAGATGTTTTAAATCTCTGTCCCTCCCAGCTGCTTTTATCTCTCCCTCAGAGACACTTAAATAAAAGAAACTTAAACAAACATAAAATAAATTCCCCACCCCCCACCAAACCAAAAAGTGTTCAACAGAAAACTAAACAACTGAAATCAATTAACTAATTAACTAAACACCAGGAGTGGGGGAAGGGTCAGGGGAGTGCTGCTGGGTTGGAAGCCCACAGGAAGTGAGCTCTTTCTGGGGAAGAAACTCAAGCTTCCTGGGGCTTTAAACTAAAATAAAACAAATCAAAATAAATAAACTAAATCAACTTTTCTTCTTAAACAAAAAGAAAGAGGGAGAGCTGCAGTGCTAAGCACTGGCACTGGGAGGGTTAACAGTAATGAAAGATGTTTGAATTCTGTCCCTCCCAGCTGCTTGCTTCTCTCCCTCAGAAATAAACTTAAATTCAAAAATAAACTTAAACTAACAGAAAATAATCTTCCCCACCACCCACCAAACAAAAGATTTCCAAAATAAATAAAAGAATCAAATGAAATCAAAGTAGAAAAAAGACCCAGCAGCAGGGGATGGGTCAGGGGTGTGCTCTGGAGAAAAGAACCCACAGGAAGTGAGCCTTGTTGGGCAAGAAGCTGCTGCTTCCTGGGGCTCAACTTAAAAAGTGCAAAAATCAACTAAAAATTCACCCAATTTCCCCAAGAAGAAATAAAACCTAAACTAAACTCTTTTTCAACTAAACTAACTAAAAAAGAAACTCAAAAGAAAAGAAAAACTCCCCTCAAAAAGGCCTTTTCAGAGAGCTTCCTAACACACAACCTCTCTCCTACACACTCAGTCACTATCTAGGTACAGGCCTCACAGAGCTTGCTCACAAATAGAGCCTGCTCTTTCCTAAGTGCTCTTTCCTAAGTGCACAGTTAGTGCAACACAGCAGTTAGTGCAACACAAAGGTAAATTAATTGTTTACATTTTAGGAACTCACATTTGCACCATACATGATGAGCAAGTTTGGAGATCTCACTCAGTGCACATCTTGCCATATGTATGCATGCTTGAATCAGCAGTTCCAGGGTCCATACCGCTGTGGCAAGTGTTAGCAAGTGGCCCTTCTAGAAGCTCAGATTGGAGCTCTAGAGAGTCATATTGCAACACTGAGTGATATTGACAACCTTGAGAGGAGTCTCTTGCTAACAGAGAAGAGTCTAGCTGGGTCACCTAGCAAAGAGGGAGGAGATCAGCTAGAAGTGAACCAGGCACATAGCTGTGTGACAGTTAGAAGTGGTTGCAGTGGGGGAGGGAAGAGGAAGAGGGCAGCCAGTCCTGAGTTTTTCCATCCAAACAAATTTGCTCATTTAAGTGAAGATGTTGGGGAGGCAAACCCAGACGTGGAATTGCTGGAGAAGACTGTTCTCCCTAACAGCCAGGAGAACAGCTCCTCTAGCACAGAGGGGTCGAGAGGAAAGTGAAGCCTAGGCAGGTTGTGGTGGTAGGGGACTCCATTATTAGGAGAACAGATAGGGTAATCTGTGGCTCTGATCGCAGCAACCGAATGGTTTGCTGTCTCCCAGGTGCCCGGGTTCGGCATGTTGCATACAGGGTGGACAGATTATTGGGAGGGGCTGGAGAGGATCCAGCTGTCTTGGTGCATATTGGTACCAATGACAAAGTAAGAGGAAGGTGGAGAGTCCTAAAAGGTAATTTTAGGGATTTAGGGAGTAAGATTAGGAACTGGACCTCCAAGGTAGTATTCTCAGAGATACTACCTGTGCCATGCGCTACGCCAGAGAGACAGCGGGAGATTAGGGAGCTCAATGCATGGCTGAAGTCTTGGTGTAAGAAAGAGGGCTTTGGGTTTTTAGAGCACTGGGCTGATTTTGCTTTGGGGTACAATCTCTATAGTAGGGATGGATTGCACCTGAATGCAAGAGGGTCTCAAGTGCTTGGGGAGAGGATTACTAGATGGTTGGAGGAGATTTTAAACTAGGAAGGGGAGGGAGGGGCCAATAAATACTGGGATAGATAGTATAGAAAGGGAAGGCGATGTAGTTAATAACCGGGTGGGTGGATCTGGGGACGGGGTTAGTACAGATGATAGGGAGAAGCCTATAAATCACATCAAAATTAAATCACAAATGGAACATAGCAGTGGCATAAATTGTATGCTTGCAAATGCCAGAAGTTTAACTGGTAAAATAGGGGAACTGGAGCTGGTAGCTGAAACTGAAAACTATGACTTGATAGGCATAACAGAAACATGGTGGGATGATACACATGACTGGTCAATCAATTTGGAGGGCTACATGTTATTTAGAAAAGATAGGTCAAACAAAAGAGGTGGTGGGGTCTGTCTGTATGTCAAACCAGTATTATTGCCTCATTTGCGGGACGATATATGTGATGACAGTAGTGAACATGTGGAATCCCTGTGGGTTGAAATAGTCACTGGGGGTAAAACTGCCCAAAAAATATTAGTGGGTATTTGCTATAAACCACCAAACATTGGTGACCTTGAAGAATCACAGCTATTAATGCAAATAGAAAAGGCTTCTCAAATAGGGAGAACTATAATTATGGGGGATTTTAATTATCCAGAAATAGATTAGAAAAATGGAACAGCGAATTCTGCTAAAAGTAGTCAGTTTCTGAACTTGTTGAATGACAATTTTTTGTCTCAACTAGTGCAGACCTCAACCAGAGGGGATGCGTGTCTGGATCTGGTAATAACTGACAATGAAGAACTTATCTCTAACATCCAAGTTAGGTAGCACTTGGGGAATAGTGACCATAACATGGTATCGTTTGAGATTTAATTCAAAAAATAAATTTGGTATGGGTTCCACCAAAACACTAAATTTTAAAAAGGCCAACTTTAGCAGGTTTAATTCATCCCTTGGTCTTGTTGACTGGGATAAAATATTTTCAGGAAAAAACACAGAAGGTAAGTGGAATGCATTCAAAATAACATTGCAAAAATATACATATACATTTATCCCTGTTGGAAACAAATACAAAAGAAGCAAATTAAAACCAATGTGGCTAACCAGTAACGTAATTCATGAAATAAATAACAAGAAAGCAGCATTTAAACATTATAAAGCTGAGGGATCAGTATAGGCATTTTCAGACTACAAAAATGCCAACAAAACCTGTAAAAAGGCTATCAAATTAGCTAGACTAGAGAATGAAAAAAATATTGCTAAGGAGAGCAAGAGCAACCCAAAAAAATTATTTAAATACATTAATGGCAAAAAATTAAAGTCTGATAATGTTGGGTCCTTGTTATTTGAAACGGGATAGATGGTCAAGGGGGACAGAGAGAAGGCAGATATTTTAAATAATTTCTTTTCTTCTGTTTTTACCAAGGAAGACCCAATGGACAAGAATCTGCAAACTACTTTTACAGAACAGTCACAGCAAACATGGGACTGGCTAACACAAGAAAAAGTGTTAAAACATTTGAATGGTGTTAAGGTAGACAAAGCTCCGGGGCCAGATGGTATACACCCACGGGTACTTAAAGAGCTAAGCCAGGCCCTGGCCAGACCGTTATATTTGATTTTCAGGGATTCTTTTATTTCTGGTATGGTGCCCATGGATTGGCGTAAAGCAGATGTGGTGCCCATATTTAAAAAGGGATCAAAGTCCCAGCCAGGAAATTACAGACCTGTAAGCTTGACATCTGTGGCAGGGAAGCTGTTTGAAGGGTTGCTAAGGGAATATATTCAAGAAATCTGCTGCAACAGTAATATTATTAGCAGGAGTCAACATGGCTTTGTGAAAGACAGGTCTTGTCAAACTAACTTGATCACATTTTATGAAAAAGTGAGTAATAATATAGATGCGGGAGCGGCGGTTGATGTGATCTGTTTAGACTTTGCCAAGGCATTTGATACGGTTCTACACAAGAGGTTACTGTACAAATTGAATGTAATAGGCCTAGGGGAAAATGTTTGTGTGTGGATTGGAAATTGGCTGAAAGATAGAATGCAAAGAGTGGTAGTAAATGGCAAGTTCTCCAGTTGGTTAAAAGTGATAAGTGGAGTACCTCAGGTATCTGTCCTGGGTCCTCTTCTTTTTAATTTGTTTATTAATGACCTCCCAGAGGGCATAGGGAGCCATGTATCAGTGTTTGCCGATGACACAAAATTAAGTAAGGTAATAAAGTCTGAACTGGATATGTCTTCATTACAAGAGGATTTGGACAAATTGAGTAACTGGGCAGGCAAGTGGCAAATGAGATTCAATATAGACAAGTGTGAAGTTATGTATTTTGGGTATAATAATAAAAATGCAACATTTAGTTTAAATGGTGTTTCTCTGGGGAAATCTACAAATGAAAAGGATTTGGGAGTAATGGTAGACAATAGACTTAGCAGTAGCATACAGTGCCAGCTGGCAGCTGCAAAGGCCAATAAGATATTGGCATGTATTAAAAGGGGTATTGACTCAAGGGAGGAAGATATAATTATGCCTCTTTACAGGTCCATGGTAAGACCCCACCTAGAATATGCTGTTCAATTCTGGGCGCCCCTTCTGAAAAAGGACAATATGGAACTAGAGAAAGTGCAGAGGAGGGCTACAAAACTAGTAAGGGGAATGGAAAGTTTTAGTTATGAAGAAAGGCTAGAAAAGTTAAACTTGTACAAACTAGAGAAACGGCGTCTTAGAGGGGATATGATAACACTATATAAATATGTTCAAGGCCCACATAAAGGGCTCTCCAAAGACCTGTTCATTAACAGAACAGTACACAGGACAAGAGGACACCAGCTTAGACTTGAGGAAAGGAGATTTAATCTACAACAGCGGAAGGGTTTCTTTACAGTAAGGACAATAAAGGTATGGAATGCACTTCCTGAGGAGGTGGTGCTATCAAATACATTAGATGCCTTTAAAAGGGGCCTGGATACTTATTTAAAAGAGCATAACATAGAAGTCTATGTACGTTAGTATTGGGATTAATATTTAGTTAGGGCTTGTTGATCCAGGGTGAAATCTGATTGCCATTTGGAAACAAGAAGGAATTTCCCCCCCCCATTCAAGGCAGAATTTTAAATTGCTATTTTGAGGGTGGGTTGCCTTCTTTTGGATCAACGATGGTAAACAGGAATAGGAAAAGGGTTGAACTAGATGGGCACAAGTCTTTTTTCAACCTAAATTACTATGTTACTATGTTTATTACACTGTTACTATGTGACTGTGTTAGTAGTACAATGTTAATGTGTTAGAATTATTGTGTTGCTGTGTTACTGTTTTAGTATTACTATGTTACTATGTGACTGTGTAAGTATTATTGTGTTACTATGTTACTGTTTTAGTATTACTATGTTACTGTTAACTGTGTTAGTATTACAGTCTTACTATGTGACTGTGTTAGTATTACAATGTTACTGTTAGTATTATTGTGTTACTAAGTTACTGTTTTAGTATTACTATGTTACTGTGTTAGTAATACTATGTTACTATTAACTGTGTTATTACTGTGTTACTATGTGACTGTGATAGTATTACTATGTTACTATGTTAGTATTACTCTGTTAGTATTTGACTGTGTTAGTATTAATGTGTTACTATATTACTGGGTTAGTATTACGTTGTTACTGTGATAGTATTATTGTGTTACTATGTTACAGTGTTAGTATTACTGTGTTACAATTAACTGTGTTAGTATTACCGTGTTACTATGTGACTGTATTAGTATTACAATGTTACTTTGTTAGTATTATTGTGTTACCATGTTACTGTTTTAGTATTACTATGTTACTATGTGACTGTTATAATTAATGTGTTACTATATTACTGTGTTAATATTACTGTGTTACTATGTGACTGTGTTAGTATTACTATGTTACTATTAACTGTGTTAGTATTATTGTGACTAAGAGACTGTGTTAGTATTACTATGTTACTATGTGACTATGTTAGTATTAATGTGTTACTATTTTACTGTGTTAGTATTACTATGTTACTATTAACTGTGTTAGTATTATTGTGACTAAGAGACTGTGTTAGTATTACTATGTTACTATGTGACTATGTTAGTATTATTGTGTTACTATGTTACTGTGTTAGTATTACTATGTTACAATGTTACTGTGTTAGTGTTAATGTTTTATTATGTTACTGTGTTAGTATTACTATGTTACTATTAACTGTGTTAGTATTAATTGGTTACTATGTTACTGTATTAGTATTACTAGGTTACTATTAACTGTTATTATTACTGTGTTTCTATGTGACTGTGTTAGTATTACATTGTTGCTGTGTAAGTATTAATGTGTTACTATGTTACTGTGACAGTATTACTATGATACAATGTGACAGTTAGTTTTAATGTGTTGCTATGTTATTGTATTAGTATTACTATGTGACTGTGTTAGTATTACTATGTTACTGTGTTAGAATTAATGTGTTACTATGTTACTCTGTTAGTATTACTATGTTACTATTAACTGTGTTAGAGTTACTGTGTTACTATGTGACTGTGTTAGTATTACAATGTTAGTGCGTTAATATTATTGTGCTACTATGTTACTTTTTTAGTAATTCTATGTTACTATGTGACTGTGTTAGTATTAATGTGTTACTATGTTTCTGTGTTAGTATTACTATGGTACTATTAACTGTGTTAGTATTACAATGTTACTGTGATAGTATTATTTTGTTACTATGTTACTGTTTTAGTATTACTATTTTACTTTGTGACTGTGTTATCATTAATGTGTTACTATGTTACTGTGTTAGTATTAATGTGTTACTGTGTTAGTATTACTGTGCTACTGTTAACTGTGTTATTATTACTGTGTTAATATGTGACTGTGATAGTATTACTATGTTACTGTGTTAGTATTACTATGTAAGTATTTGACTGTGTTAGTATTAATGTGTTACAATGTTACTGTGTTGGTATTACCATGTTACTATTAACTGTGTTAGTATTACTGTCTTACTTTGTGACTGTGTTAGTATTACAATGTTACTGTGTTAGTATTACTATGTTAGAACTAACTGTGTTAGTATTACTGTCTTACTATGTGACTGTTTTAGTATTACTATGTTACTATGTGACTGTGTAAGTATTAATGTGTTACTATATTACTGTATTAGTATGTTACTGTGTTAGTATTAATGTGTTACTATGTTACTGTGTTGGTATTACTATGTTACTATTAACTGTGTTAGTATTACTGTCTTACTATGTGACTGTGTTAGTATTACAATGTTACTGTGTTAGTATTATTGTGTTACTATGTTACTGTTGTAGTATTACTATGTTACTATGTGACTGTGTTAGTATTAATGTGTTAATATTTTACTGTGTTATTATTAACTGTGTTAATATTACTGTCTTACTATGTGACTGTGTTAGTATTACTATGTTACTGTGTAAGTATTACTATGTTACTATGTGACTGTGTTAGTGATAATGTGTTACTATGTTACTGTGTTAGTATTACTATGTTACTATTAACTGTGTTAGTATTACTGTCTTACAATGTGACTGTGTTAGTATTACAATGTTACTGTGTTAGTATTATTGTGTTACTATGTTACTGTTTTAGTATTACTATGTTACTATGTGACTGTGTTAGGATTAATGTGTTACTATGTTACTGTGATAGTATTACTATGTTAGTATTTGACTGTGTTAGTATTAATGGGTTACTATATTACTGGGTAGTATTACTTTGTTACTGTGTTAGTATTAATGTGATACTATGTTACTGTATTAGTATTACTGTGTTACAATTAACTGTGTTAGTATTACTGTGTAACTATGTGACTGTGTTAGTATTACAATGTTAATGTGTTAGAATTATTGTGTTACTATGTTACTGTTTCAATATCACTATGTTACTATTAACTGTGTTAGTATTACTGTCTTACTATGTGACTGTATTTGTATTATTATGTTACTATGTTAGTATTACTATGTTACTATATTACTGTGTTAGTATTACTATGTTACTCTGTGACTGTGTTAGTATTAATGTGTTACTATGTTACTGTATTAGTATTACTAGGTTACTAGTAACTGTTATTATTGTGTTTCTATGTCACTGTGTTAGTATTACTGTGTTAATATGTGACTATGTTAGTATTACAATGTTACTGTGTTAGTGTTATTGTGTTACTATGTTACTGTTTTAGTATTACTATGTTACTATGTGACAGTGTTATAATTAATGTGTTACTATATTACTGTGTTAGTATTACTGTGTTACTATGTGACTGTGTTAGTATTTCTATGTTACTGTGTTCGTTTTACTATGTTAGTATTTGACTGTGTTAGTATTAATGTGTTAGTATATTAATGTGTTAGTATTACTAGGTTACTGTGTTAGTATTAATGTGTTACTATGTTACAGGTGTTAGTATTACTATGTTACTATTAACTGTGTTAGTGTTACTGTCTTACTAAGTGACTGTGTTAGTATTACAATGTTACTGTGTTAGTATTATTGTGTTACTATGTTACTGTTGTAGTATTACTATGTTAATATGTGACTCTGTTAGTATTAATGTGTTAATGTGATAGTATTACTATGATACAATGTGACTGTGTTAGTTTTAATGTTACTATGTTATTGTGTTAGTATTACTATGTTACTATGAGACTGTCTTAGTAATACTATGTTACTGTGTTAGAATTAATATGTTACTATGTTACTGTGTTAGTATTGCTATGTTACTATTAACTTTGTTAGTATTGCTGTGTTACTATGTGACTGTGTTAGTATTAAAATGTTACTGTGTTAGTATTATTGTGTTACTATGTTACTGTTTTAGTATTACTATGTTAGTATGTTACTGTGCTAGTATTATGGTACTATTAACTGTTTTTGTATTACTGTGTTACTATATGACTGTGTTAGAATTACTCTGTTACTATTAACTGTGTTATTACTGTGTACTATGTGACTGTGTTAGTATTACAATGTTACTGTGACAGTATTATTTTGTTACTATGTTACTGTTTTAGTATTACTATGTTACTATGTGTCTGTTTTAATAATTAAAACCACTGACAATGTCTCCCATAAATATCTTTTGATGGCTAGTGCTTATTCTCTTTTTTTATTTTTTTACACATTGTCTTTGATTAAAACAAAAAACGCCGACGCGTGTTTCACCTAACGGCTTTCTCAAGGCTTAAGTGAGGAACTCAAATATTGGGTATTTTATACCTATCGGGATGGATCTTACCACTCCCAGCTACATTCAGATTGGAAGAAGATCTTACAAATTCTCCTATCCCTACCTCGAGAGGTGCATTCTGCACCTCCCTTTTTTTCGCCAAACCTGTCAATCAACTCTTCACATTAGTAACTTTATTCGCATGTTATACAAGTCAATACAACTTGCTAATAGTTTTCTCCCTATGTTTTATTGCAATCAATATTTCTACTATGAAATCCAAAAGGCAGATTATTTTTATTGCATAAATTTTGCATATTACATTCATATTCTGAATGTTCGCTATTCCTTCATCATTCAATTTATTATAGTATACCCAATATAATAAATTTTCGTTCAAATGTATCTACATGTTAATGCTCATTAATAATCTAAAATGTATCTGGAATTATCTAGAAAACATTATCATTCCAACACTTATTTATGTGATCGCTCCAATTGAGTATTAACCCTTCACATTTCTTTTTTTATATAATTGTTCCATCCAATATCGTTTATTTACAGAGATTTCTATTCATCTCAGGATCTGAACAATTATCAGTCCCTATAGAACTACAGAATTCCTAATTTTTAATCATAATACACCTTACATCAGAAACACAGTGAGATTATTATGCTCATTCATCCCCTTGGGGAAAACACAATCCAATAAAAAGATCCACCTAGCTTCTTTCTTTAGGAGCAATGTATTCACATCTCCTTTCCTTATACCCATCTTAATTTCTTCCAAGCCCCAGCATATTAAACCTCGGGGGTCAGAATTGTGCCTCTCAAGAAAATGTTTGACTACTGTTGTCAATTGTCGTGATTTGTCTCTATTGTGTATATACGCATTTTTAATAGAGTTTACATGTTCTCCTAATCGTACACACAATTTTCGTGCTGTTTGACCTACATATAAAAATTGACACAGACATTGCAGACAGTATACTACCTGTTTTTTTGACAGGTGATAAAAGACTTATATTTATGAAAATACCCATACTTGTCTTTTATGCCCTTAATCTTTTTCATATAGCTACAATTTTTGCAATGTCCACAAGGAAAAGACCCTTTAGGTAGTTGTTTATCCTTCAACTTCAAAGGATCTGTATAATGACTATGAGAGATTAAATCCCCCAAATTTCTATTGCTCCGATAACAAAAACTGGGTCTCTCCCCCAGTATCTCCTTCAAAGTAGGATCAGTTAGTAAAATGTGCCAATTTTCTCCAATGAGATGCTTTATGTACCCTGTATCCGAACCATAAGTTGTAATTGTAATATATCAGATAACAGGATCAACAATATTCTTAGACTTAGGTTTCAACAATGTATTTCTATCTGTCCTCAATGCCCTATTATATGCTTTTCTCACTACAGTAGAGGAAAAACCCCTTTTCAGGAGTCTTACCTTTAATTGTTTTGCTTGTTGTTTGAACAACATTAAATTAGAACAGTTCCTGCGAATTCGCAAGAACTCCCCTACTGGTAAATTCTTCTTTGTTGTAGGTGGATGTGCACTTGAGGCGTGTAATACACTGTTTGTAGAGGTGGATTTTTCGATAAAGATCAGTAACTATATTACCGTCTTCTCCACGTTTTATTTTTATATCCAAAAATGGTATCTCGTCCCATTCAATTTGATACGTCAATTTTAAATTTAGGTTGTTATCATTGAGATCATTTATGAATTCAACCAAACATTGTTGATCTCCTTCCCACAAAAAGAATACATCATCGATGTATCTCATCCACATTAAGACCTGATCCGTATATCTTGACATCTGATCAGTAAAAACATATTCTCTCTCCCACCAGCTCAAATATAAATTGGCATAGGTGGGAGCACATGCCGCCCCCATTGCTGTCCCTCTTACTTGCAAAAAGAACTGGTTGACAAATGTAAAATAATTGTGGGTAAGTATAAAAAATAATAGCTTAACGATGAAATAATTGAAATCACTCATTTTTTCGGAGTGCATATCCAAGAAATATCTTACTGCCTGACAACCTCTCTTATGTTCTATGCTAGTATAAAGGGTCTCAATGTCACAGGTCACTAAAAGAGTTTGATCACTTATCTGTATGTCATCTAATCTTTGTAACACTTGCATAGTATCTCGTACATATGATGGTAATGTGGCTACCAAGTCCTTCAGACAAAATTCTATATATTTAGCTGCCTGATGACATAAACTCTATCCCTGAGACAATGGGGCGGCCTGGGGGTTTATTCATGTCTTTGTGGATTTTGGGAAGAACATAAAATGTAGCAACTTTCGGATGTAACACAGTTAGATATTTGAATTCTTTCTCACTTATTATTTTCTTCGATCTCACATTGTCCAACATCTTATTATAATCAGTGAGAAATTCCTGTGTAGGATCAGAAAACAATTTCCGGTAACATTTTGGATCCAATAATTGTCTACTGGCCTCTTCTACATACATTTTATTCGGCCATATCACCAAATTACCGCCCTTATCGGCTGGTTTAATAACCACTTCCTTCCATTTCAAAATATCTTGAAGAGCATTTTAGTTAAATTGCCAAAATGATGTTTATATTTTTTCATTTCACTTATTTTGGTGCTGACAATATCAAAAAATGTTCGTGTAACATGACTAGTTTGAATCTGGGGAGTGAATGTCGATTTAATCTTTAAATTCTTTCTCCACTCATAACCCACATTTGAATTTTTATTTTCAAGATCCAACAAAGTTACCAAAGTATCTAGTTCCTCATGATCGTGAACTGTGTTTCTGATGTAAGGTGTATTATGATTAAAAATTAGGAATTCTGTAGTTCTATAGGAACTGATAATTGTTCAAATCCTGAGATGAATAGAAATCTCTGTAAATAAAAGATATTGGATGGAACAATTATATAAAAAAAAAAATACCCATTATTTCAGTTCCTCACTTAAGCCTTGATCCAAAAAAGTTTTTCAAATATATAAACAGCAAAAAACTTAAGAGGGAGTGCATTGGACCATTCAAAAATGAGATGGGTGAGTTGGTTAGTGAGGATAAGGAAAAGGCCAATGTTCTAAACACTTTCTTTGCATCAGTATATACAAGGGAGCAAGGAATGGTAGAAGAGCCTCCACAAGTAACAAATAAAACAATACAATAAACAGATATAGGGTTAACTCAAGAAGATGTCATGGGAAGACTGAACAAAATTGAGACCGACAAAGTACCGGGTCCTGATGGTATACATCCAAGGGTTCTTAAGGAACTCAGTGCGGTGTTGCCAAAACCCCTATATTTACTCTTTAAAGATTCTATTACCACAGGCTCAGTGCCACAGGATTGGCGAAGAGCTAACATAGTGCCTCTTTTTAAGAAGAAAACTAAAACAGAACCTGGGTATTATAGACCTGTGAGTTTGACCTCTGTAGTGGAAAAACTGCTAGAAGGAATAATAAGGGACTATATTCAGGATTACAACACACAAAATAAGATCATTAGCATGAGGTCTGTAATCTTCAAGTATAGAAAACCGCCAAACAAAACCAGTCAATCCAATCAACAGGCAAACGTACCAATGAAACAACAGATAAGAAGACATCCAGAAGTTACGGTATCACATAGGAACTCACCCTGGAGGAACAAAGAATAAATCATGATAGGGGAGGGAACACAGGGAGGGATAATATTTGCTAAAACAAAATATAAAACAAAATAGCATAGATTATACAATATGGCATGAGAGACATAAATCATCAGAGATTATGCAATACGGTATTAGAGACATGATCAATGGGTCTACAATAGAAATCCCTAAAGGTAGATTCCCTAGATCAATCAGTGGCGTGAAGAACGTCTTCCAAATGACCGACAACCTGCAGGGCCATAGACGCCATTGAACCTATAGAAGAGTGTGCACCAAACAAAGAAATATCAATAGCTTCAAGCTGCATCACCCACCAAACCCAGCAGGCCAAAGTGGCCACTGAGACCTGCAAAAATGGTCTGTGAAATGAAATCAAAAGTTGAGACCACGCCGGATTACGTAGGGAAAACGTCCGTTCCTCATATCCTTGCAAACAACACACAACTGAGGTTAAGAGGGAAAGGAAGGGTAAGAAACCGCTCAAACCCCTGTTTTAGTATGACGGGAAAACCGGAATTGCACACCATGTAGTGTAAAGGATCTGGAGAAAAGATCCAGAGCTCGAACATCAGAGACACGTTTAACGGACACTAAACAAAGGAGCATGGTCAATTTTGCAGATAACTGTTCATTGGTAGACCAGTGCTGCAACAGATGTAAAAGATCATTAACCCCTTAGTGACCGGCCGCGAGCGCACGCGGCCGGCACTTAACGACAAGGTTTTTTATTTTCTTCATTGTAGCGAATGACTTCCGTGACTTACCAGGTACGTCCTTTGTCACTAAGTGACATTTTTTCGTGACGTACCTGGTAAGTCACTTGTCGGGAAGGGGTTAACGTTCCACAACAACTGATATCGCGATTGAGGTGGCTGCGAGAAGCGAATTCCCCTCAAGAGCCAACAAACCACCACAGACTGGCCTACCGGAATCCCGACAACCGGAACATGTGTCGCCGAAATGGCAGAACGATAGGTGTTAATAGTGTGGTAAGCCTTGCCCATGTAGAACAAGTGAGACAGGAAATTCGCTACTGCTACTGGAGGGGCCGAAACGGGATCCAAATCCCGTTCCAGGCACCAACAACTCCAGAATGACAAGGCGGATCTATACAAAGCCCTGGTAGCCGGAGCCCAAACCTCTGTCAATAGAGCCTGAGCTGAGTCCTAAAGGCCGACTGACACACGGGGGACTCCCGAGAGAACCCAAGCCAGTAGGTGTAGCTCTTCAGACACCAACATTTTGTGTGGAGCTCTGGAGGGGTCGGAAAAGATCTGTGGAAAAGACGGGAGGAGGAAAGGAAAGTCTGCCAACAACTCTAGAAGTGGAGGGATCCACGGCTGCATTGGCCAAAAGGGCATCACCACCACCACCGTCGCCTCCTGGCAGAGAATAGTCAACAGAGTCCGAGGAATCATCGCAAACAGGGGAAAGGCATAATGCATCCCCAGTACCCACGATTGAAGGAAAACATTGGTAGCAAGAGCCTCCGGATCGCCAGCTGAAAAACCGAGGGACCCTCCGATTCAGGCGAGAGGAAAAAAGGTCGATCTGGAACGGACCCCAAACCTGGTGCAACCGAGTAAACACATCCGCATGGAGCATCCAATCGCTGCGATCGGAAAGATACCTGGAATTCCAATCTGCCACTGCGTTCGAAAGTCCAGGTAAGTGCTCCGCGAGAACCGTAACATATATAATTACTGTGTGTAACAGAAGTACTTACCTAGGTAGGAGTCCATCATACAGCAGTCAGGTGTATCTATATAATTACTGTGTGTAACAGAAGCACTTACCTAGGTAGGAGTCCATCACACAGCAGTCAGGTGTATCTATATAATTACTGTGTGTAACAGAAGTACTTACCTAGGTAGGAGTCCATCATACAGCAGTCAGGTGTATCTATATAATTACTGTGTGTAACAGAAGCACTTACCTAGGTAGGAGTCCATCACACAGCAGTCAGGTGTATCTATATAATTACTGTGTGTAACAGAAGCGCTTACCTAGGTTGGTGTCCATCACACAGCAGTCAGGTGTATCTATATAATTTCTGTGTGTAACAGAAGCACTTACCTAGGTAGGAGTCCATCATACAGCAGTCAGGTGTATCTATATAATTACTGTGTATAACAGAAGCACTTACCTAGGTAGGAGTCCATCACACATCAGTCAGGTGTATGTATATATAATTACTGTGTGTAACAGAAGCATTTACCTAGGTAGGAGTCCATCACACAGCAGTCAGGTGTATCTATATAATTACTGTGTATAACAGAAGTACTTACCTAGGTAGGAGTCCATCATACAGCAGTCAGGTATATATCTATATAATTACTGTGTGTAACAGAAGCACTTACCTAGGTAGGAGTCCATCATACAGCAGTCAGGTGTATCTATATAATTACTGTGTATAACAGAAGCACTTACCTAGGTAGGAGTCCATCACACATCAGTCAGGTGTATGTATATATAATTACTGTGTGTAACAGAAGCACTTACCTAGGTAGGAGTCCATCACACAGCAGTCAGGTGTATCTATATAATTACTGTGTATAACAGAAGTACTTACCTAGGTAGGAGTCCATCACACAGCAGTCAGGTGTATCTATATAATTACTGTGTGTGACAGAAGTACTTACCTAGGTAGGAGTCCATCACACAGCAGTCAGGTGTATATCTATATAATTACTGTGTGTAACCGAAGCACTTACCTAGGTAGGAGTCCATCATACAGCAGTCAGGTATATATCTATATAATTACTGTGTGTAACAGAAGCACTTACCTAGTTAGGAGTCCATCATACAGCAGTCAGGTGTATCTATATAATTCATGGATTTTCCTAACTATTGGGATGGAAAGTCAGAATTTTATTAAAGACACGGAGGTGAATATTATGCATTATCCTTCCTCACTGCCCCCTCAGCAGCAAAGTAAACTTTATTAAAATAACAGTTTAACAGAAGAAAAACTTGCTAGTATGACACTCCTCCCTCCCAACCAATCACCAGTCCTTAATCCTGTAAAACTGGGATACAGCCTTGACTTTCCCTCTTTCCTGCGACCGAAGAAAACTCTGGAATTCATCCATCACAACAATCGGAACTATAATCCTTGTGCTGGAAATTTCTCCATCCAATAACTGAAACCTTGAGTTCAACATAACAGAGTCTTCAGTCCCGTATCCTCAACCCATGGGACGATAGCTGTGCAGAATACATAAGCTTAATTAATTAACCATTGGTTGATAGTTAACCTGTAAAACAAAGAGAAATGTGATAGGGTAGGGAAACAAAGGGAGGATAATACTCGCCTCCGTGTCTTTAATAAAATTCTGACTTTCCATCACAATAGTTAAGAAAATCCACAAATTTTATGGCAGCACAGAGGCTTCATATTATGCAAGTTTAAAGCTTATCCACAAATTATCTACAACTTGATTAGAAACAATCAATTGGTTTACACTAAAAACCTTTAAACATGGACACCCTAGACCAATTTGCAGGCCTAAGTATATCCTCCAACCTACCACCAACTTGCAAAGCCACTGATGCCACAGCACCTCTAGAAGAATGTGCTCCGAATAAGGTGATGTCAATACCTGCAAAATGCATAATCCATCGAACCCAGTGGGCCAAGGTAGCTGCAGAAACCAGTAAAAGTGGCTTGCGAAAGGAAATTAACAACTGTTTAAATACAGTACTCAAATTTACCGTCCGAACCTCATAAGATGGGTAAGAAACCACGCGCGCTCTCATCTAGTACGTAGAAAGATCTGGAAAAGAACACCTTCAGGGGTAAAAGACCTAGTACTGAACACCTTGATGTCAGATACCCTCTTAAAGGAGCCACAAACATCAAAGCAAACAGACTGAACAGCACAGACAAATAGTCTGAAAAGTGTAACAAGGGAAAAAAAAAACGGAGGATACATCCAAAACACCAAGAAAAGTGAAAACGCAGTGCAGGCCTTCCCAAAGAAAGAAAAGAAAAATACCAAGGATGAAGACGCCGGAAAACGGAGAGAGATACCGAGGATTCGCCTTAGAGGCATACTGCAGCCAAACGAGAGAACAGAAAGCACGATGGGAACAGAAGTGCAGCATGCACCAAAGTTTCCAGACTGAACCCGCAATATGCAAGGGTATTCACAACTAGCAAAAAGTGTAGCAACTGCAGACACCATGCGGGACCGACACAGAAAACAAACAGCTGGAAATGGGAAAAAACCTCTATCCGGCAGAGATGCCAAGACACCCAACCAAGAATGCCAGTCAACTGGCGTAGGGTCTCCCAGACTAGACTGACAATTGGAAACAAGACAGAAAACGAAGAGACATTCAAGAAACAAAGAAACATTCATGCCGGTAGTAACACCCATGGAACTGAAAGAAACAAGACCAGCAGAGGGAGAAGTGGGAGAGTCTGCCCCCCACTTTCCCAAGGTAAGAAAGGAAACCCCAAAACCACTATCACCACCAGAGGATGGCCCCAAACCTCAACATCACCGGCCGCACTTAAAGTGGAAAAATAAAAAATCAGGTTGCACTCGTGAGGGCGTTCCACCACAGATATCTGCCACTAGAGGAAAAAGATGCAGAAAGGAATGAAGCTGCACCAACCAAAGCCGCCCATAAGTGGCGGAGTCAAGAAAAAGGACTCAACATGCCTCAACAAAACTGGCTGACGTAGTCAAGAAAACCAAGGGGTTCAAAACGTGTGGTCACAAGTCCGCAAAAAGATCTTTCTCTTAAGGAGAGGTACTCATGTGGGGGCAAAGCCGCACAAATCAAAGCTGCCCAGAAGTGGCACAGTCAAGGAATTGGGAACATGCAGAGACCAGGCTCAACCCGCTGGATCTCATTTCCTCATATACCCTCCACTTGAGGTGAGTGTCTCGTGTGGGAACTAAACCGCACAATTAAAGCTGCCCATACTCGGCATAGGCAAGATTAGACTCAACATAGTCAAGGAATCGGGAACATGCAGAGACCGGGATCAACCCGCTGGATCTCATTTCCTCAAACCCCCTCCACATGAGGTGAGTGTCTTGTGTGGGAACTAAGTCGCACAATTAAAGCTGCCCATACTCGTCATAGGCAAAATTAGACTCAACATTCTAGATCTCATTTCCTCAATAAATCTTCCTCTTGAGTAGAGGATCACTGGTGTGGGAACTAAGCCGCACAAAATCAAAGCTGGCCATTGCAGGTAAATGCTACAGGGAGGCATTCCCAAAAGCACTGGTAATACAGTAGGAGTCAGGTTTAGCCCTGAATGCTTCATTCTCCTCAGATATACTTCCTCCTGAGGTGAGGGTCTGGGTAGTGGGACAGAGCCGCACCAGTCATGACCGCCATCAGTTTGCGGTGTCAAAGCAGGGTACAGCCTGCGCCAGCATAATTTGCCTTTCCGAAGTAAATTCATCTGAGTAAAGTACAGTATGTCTGCGTGTAGAAGAAAGGTCTCCTCCAGGATAGACAGAAGCAGCCGCCCGAGGGACGGCCTGTGCAGACATGATGGGGGCATCATGTGCAGTACTTCCCACTGCCGGGTCATGTGAAAGAGCCGCAGACATGACTCAAAGGAAGGCAAACATATATAAACATGCACAGCATGGACTGCTCAATGAAGTTGATGAACTGCGCAGTCTGTGCACCAAAAGCAGAGGGAAGTCCCAGACCGGGTCACTGGAAAACCCCTCAGCCCTGCCAGGCAGAGTGCCAGCGTCAAGTAGGTGTATGATAGGCAAAGCACTCCTGCATCACTGGAGGAAAGTATAGTAGATATAGGCAGATCCAAAGTAACAGATGAGTGCTGTCAGTGGAACATAATATACACATATAAACATACACATGTGGCCAGATACGAAACTACTAGGGTTAATATTTACACACACACATATATATATATATATATATATATATATATATATATATATATATAATATTTATATATACATACATACATATATTTACATACACACACACATACATATTCAGATAGGTCTTAGTAGGGTGTAAGAAATATGCAAGAATATCTATGCCCGGATAGGAATTACTAGAGATAAAAACATGCAAGTAGATCCATGCCTAGATAGGAATCACTAAGGTAAAATATAGATATGCCAGTAGATATGTTCCCATATAGGAATTACCAGGTTAAAGATATATGCAAGTAGATCCATGCCTAGACAGGGATTACTAGGGTTAAAAGGATATTCAAGTAGATCAATGCCTTGATAGGAATTTCTAGGATTAAATATATGACAGTAGATATAAATGCCCAGATAGGTATTACTAGGGTTAAATATATAAGCCAATATATCCATGACTTGCCAATAGATCCATGCCTAGATAGGAATTACTAGGGTTAAAGATATATGCCAGTAAATTTATGCCTAGATAGTAATTACTAGGGTTAAGATATATGCCAGTAGATCCATGTCTAGATAGGAATTACAAGGGTTAAAGATATATACCAGTATATCCATGCCTATATAGGAATTACTGGGGTTAAAGATATATGCCAATAGAGCCACGCCTAGATAGGAATTAGTAGTGTTAAAGATATATACTAGTAGATCCATGCCTAGATAGGAATTACTAGGGTTAAAGATATATACCAGTAGATCTATGCCTAGATAGGAATTACTAGGGGTAAATATATATTCCAGTAGATCAATGCCTAGATAGGAATTACTAGGGTTAAAGATATATACCAGTAGATCCATGCCTAGATAGGAATTACTAGGGCTACAGATATATACCAGATATACCAGTTAAAGATATATGCCAGTAGATCTATGCCTAGATAGGAATTACTAGGTTAAAGATATATGCCAGATTACTAGGGTTAAAGATAAAACCCATAATATAAATACAAAATACAGGCGGAAACCCTGGGCAACCAGAGGCTGAAAATAAGTACCTATGTGTATAGGAAGAATAGACTCAATAAATATATAGTGGACATATAGTTAATAACAAAATATTAATGTCAAGAGACACAATGGATAGAGAAAACAATACTCAGGAACAGGCTGCCTAGGACAAGCCTGGAAGGCTATGAGTAGCCCAATAAATAAGCGCCAAAGCTATTAATGTGGCAGCAAAAATGATATGGAAAAGAAAATAAACGTCTAAAAGCAATAGGAACGTTCAGACGCAAACTAGCCCAGGACCCCGCGAGGTGAGCGATCCTATGTCAGAGACAGTAGAAGGCTGTCCACGCATTGAAATGACCAGGCTGAACAGAGATGCAAAGATGCGCCGAAAAGGTTGGTGCGAGGGGGAAAAAGCAGGTCACACAAAGCCAGGGAGAAAGAAACATTGCAAATTTAATTAAAGGAGGCCGGCACCAAAGTGCAGAACAGCAATTCCACATAAAGCCCATACCAGTTTAATTAAACAAAGGCAAAATATACAAGGTCAGTTCAAAATATGGGAAATGACTGGAGCACAAAGGGTGGAGCAAACTCCAGCAGTCCTGTCAGTCAGAGGCCAAACAAACCAAGACATACAACTGTATACAAGTACAGCATAAATATATATATATAGGCAATGAATGACTGGAACACAAAGGGTGGAGCAAACCCCAGCAGGCTTGTCAGTCAGAGGCCAAAGAAACCAAGACATACAACTGTATACAAGTACAGTAGAAATATATATAAATATATATATATATATATATATATATATATATATATATATATATATATATATGTAACGGTTCCTACCCGTTACTTGAGCCCATCTGGCCATAAGTTTGTTTAACCAAAAACTGTGGACATTTTTCCCTGGTTATGCGCTAAAAATACTTTGTGTACACTGTATGTGAATAAGGATATGGACATTACTATGGCTTGCTTCCAAGGGAATAGGCAGTGAAGGGTTAATTATTTCAATATATATTGCAGTCCCCCAAGCCTTTTGCTTAATTATTCATTATTCTTTGCAGATAGTCTACAACAGGCTTCATAAACTTTGTGAAACACCAAGGCACCAAGGACAGACCAAAAGGAAGGCAAGTGAACTGCCATTTCTCTCCCGTCCAGAAGAACTGGAGAAATCTCTGCGACTGAGGTGACATCAGGACCGTGAGATACGCATCTTTGAAATCTATTTTGGCCATCCAATCAGACAGGAGTAACAGGTCCCTGAGCAGATGTATTCCCTCCATTTTGAAATGGCGATACAGTACAAAGGCATTCAGACTCCTGAGGTTTTTTGCAGGTCGAAGACCTGTACCTTAATAGGAAAATATTGCAAAGAAATCCTGGGCACCCTACCGGAACACGAGTAATCATGCCTTTTTGAAATAATTCTATCACCTCTGAATTTACCAAACCTTCCTCCTCCCTTGAATAAATGAATGGAGTCGGTGGAACCGACTGATAAGGATGATAACATAACATTCTATCACATAACTTTGAACAGTTTGTAAAACCCACTGGTCTGAAGAAATTTGTAACCACCAACAGAAAAAAATGGGAGGGTCTGAAAGAACTAAATGAGGGACACCTACCTGCATAACAGCGGGACCAGAATTGACCCCTGTGGCCTCTGGTTCTCCATGGTCTTCCCCTCTGGAGAAAGAAGGCTCCTGGACTCCTGTTGCCTTGAAACGATATGGATCTAAACATGGGGAAGTTGGGACCTTGAAAACGTTGCCCTGACTGACCTGGGTGGCCGGACCTGCAAAAAACTCTTCCATGCAAAGCTTTCTTCATGGAAGATTGTGCCTCCTCCAAAGCCGTAAATAAAAAACACACACAGAGGGCGCCAATAGTGCTTACATCTGATAGACAAAGTGTCAATGATAAATTAAGATGAATTGCACTCACATTCAAGTATGGCTGCATGTATACTTATATACACGCAAAGCTAAACACACTTGCAGGGATATCTTACCGCCCTTGCTCAGTATTCTTTCATCAGCTCCCTCCGGATCCACTGTCCACTTTCAATCCAAAAAGATAATAGCCGCTCCAGCAAAAATACCAAAATAGAAATTTATTCACAATAATGATAAATGCTCACATAAAAATATTAAAATTACCCACTAAAAACGCATTTCGCAGCACTACAATGCTGCTTCATCAGTAATTGTCACAGTTTTATTGAACATTCAGACAACTGGGTAGGATAAAAGAGAAAAGCTTTATTAGGCAATATAAAGTGCAACAAGGCCCTTCACGGGTCCAAACTCTACAAACAGCAATAAGAAAGTTTGACACAGGTCAGGGCATACAAATTGCAATAAAATAAAGGAGGCTCTACCGGCCTTACCAAATACCGGGTAAGGCATCCTGGTAACTGGTGCAACAAGGAACAGAGGAGGCTCTACCGGCCTTACTGAATAACGGGTGAGGCAGCCTGGTAACTGGTGCAACAAGGAATAGAGGAGACTCTACCGGCCTTACCGAATACCGGGTAAGGCAGCCTGGTAACTGGTGCACAGAGAGAGTACTGACAGGTAGTAACACCGTAGGCCGGTGCGCTCAGGAGGTACGCTGGCAAAGGCCCCACCAGGTCACAAGCTGTTTAAGTGTAATGAGCTGACAACGGTAACCGCTAGTGACCTAATAGCACAGACTGGGTGAACGTAATGGAGGCCACAGAGAATCACAGGCTGAGCATAGTGTAATGGGCTGGCAACGGTAACCACTAGTGACCGGATAGCACAGGCTGGGTGTACGTAACGGAGGCCACAGAGAATCACAGGCTGAGCATAGTGTAATGGACTGGCAACGGTAACCGCTAGTGACCAGATAGCACAGACTGGGTGTATGTAACAGAGGCCACAGAGGATCACAGGTTGGCAACGGTAACCGCTAGTAACCGGATAGACGGACTGGTTTCTCGTAAAGGAGGCCACACTGATGCACAGGAAGAGAGTAGCGCAACCGGAGGCAACAAATATGAGAGGACTGACAATAATAGCGAGGGCAGCACAAGAAGCATAAGTCAGTCAATGCCTGGATCAGTATCAGAGAGCGGAAGTCAGCCAAAGCCTGGATCAGTACACAGAGAGTGGTAGTCAGCCAAAGCCTGAATCAGTACACAGAGAGCGGTGGTCAGCCAAAGACTGGATCGGTACACAGAGAGCGGTAGTCAGCCAAAGCCTGAATCAGTACACAGAGAGCGGTGGTCAGCCAAAGCCTGGATCGGTACACAGAGAGCGGTAGTCATCCAAAGCCTGAATCAGTACACAGAGAGCGGTGGTCAGCCAAAGCCTGGATCGGTACACAGGAGCGGAACAGGAACAAGGTCCGACGAAACCCGGATCAACATGGAACAGGAGCACAGAATAACGAAAGGACAGGAACACCACAAAAGGGCACCGGCCTAGTGACAGGAGGGCGTAAATAAAGGCTAGCCCTGGGAGGGTCTAGACAGCTAGCACCAATAAGAGACAGCCAAACACAAACCCAGAAGTAAGAATGTTGCACCGAGAATCACGGGCACCGTAATAGTAATGCAGGCTATACATAAAATGAAACCTGAAAGCTGGCAAAGAGCGGCTATTTAAATCCACCACCGCGGATTATATTGTCACGGTTTATTATGACTCTCAGACACAAGTTTTAGGTAAAAAAAATCAATTTTATTGAAATAATAAATGATAACTTAGGATGGCAATAACATACATATATATATATACAGAATATAGCACAGACAGAAGGCAGACTCTACCGGTCCTGTCAATATACCGGACAGGACAGTCTTTAGGCTCTACCGGCCTTGCCAATACCGGGTAAGGCAACCTGCAGATGGAATAGCATAACGGTTTGACCGGCCTTACCAAATTACCGGGCAAGGCAGCCTCAATAGATACACAATGTAGGCTCTACCGGCCCTGCCAATACCGGGTAAGGCAACCTCAGATGGAATGTGGCAAAAGGTTCTACCGGCCTTACCAATACCGGGCAGGGCAGCCCAGAGATAATAGCAGCAGTCAGATGGAACTGGCAAATTAGCAGAATCGTTAAGCAGCAAGGCTTTGGAGCAAACCAGCGTCCGCACGCTGGAAACAACACTGAATAGTATAGCCGTTAGGCTTAGCGAGCAAACCAGTGACCGCACACTGGAGTAACAAGCGAGTAGTATAGCCGCAAGGCTTAGGAGCAAACCAGCGTCCGCACGCTGGGACCAACACAGATTTGTATGGCTGAAAAGCTTTGGAGCAAACCAGTGACCGCACACTGGTGTAACAAGTGAGTTTGTATAGCCGCAAGGCTTAGGAGCAAACCAGCGTCCGCACGCTGGGACCAACACAGAATTGTATAGCTGATAGGCTTTGGAGCAAACCAGTGACCGCACACTGGTGTAACAAGCGAGTTTGTATAGCCGCAAGGCTTAGGAGCAAACCAGTGTCCGCACGCTGGGACCAACACAGATTTGTATAGCTGAAAGGCTTTGGAGCAAACCAGTGACCGCACACTGGTGTAACAAGCGAGTTTGTATAGCCGCAAGGCTTAGGAGCAAACCAGCGTCCGCACGCTGGGACCAACACAGATTTGTATAGCTGAAAGGCTTTGGAGCAAACCAGTGACTGCACACTGGTGTAACAAGTGAGTAGTATAGCCGCAAGGCTTAGGAGCAAACCAGCGTCCGCACGCTGGGACCAACACAGAATTGTATAGCTGATAGGCTTTGGAGCAAACCAGTGACCGCACACTGGTGTAACAAGCGAGTTTGTATAGCCGCAAGGCTTGGGAGCAAACCAGCGTCCGCACGCTGGGACCAACACGGAATTGTAGCAATGTCACCAACGCGACCAGGCAGAAGGTCGCCAGGATACTGAAGACAGGTGATGAGATAACAGGAACCAGCAACGATCAGTCAGGTCAGAAAACAGCAGAGAAGTTCAGCAGGAACTGCAACACCAGAGACTAGGCCGGAACCAGGACTGGAAGTACTTCAGTATGCAGGAAACACTGGAACAGTAGAGATCAGGAACTCAGGAACACATGAGATCAGGAACTCAGGAACACTGGAACAGAGGCCCAGCTATCACTAGCATAGTGATAGCAAGAAGGTCAGAAACAACACGAAAGGGCACTCAAAGGGTGCCCAATCCAGGTTTAAATAGTCAATAAGAGGCGGGCTATCTGCAGACAGCCAATAGAAGCCCCCTACTGGTGACAGACAAGTAACTGCAGCAAATCACGGGCACCGTGATAGTACCCCCCTTTCAAAGACCCCCTCTCCTAGAATAGGGTTTAGGTTTCTGCGGGTAATTGGCATGAAAGGCCCTAGTTAACCTAGGTGCATGAAGGTCCGTACTATCCACCCATGATCGATCCTCAGGACCATACCCTTTCCAATGTACCAGGTACTGCACCCTTCCTCTAAGCCTACGGGAATCAATAATGCTCTGAACCTCGTACTCCTCCTGGCCCTCGACCTCAACAGGTCCTGGCACCACAGGTGTGGTAGTATAGCGATTGCAAACCAGAGGCTTAAGAAGGGACACATGGAACACATTATGGATACGCATGGATGCAGGTAGGTCTAGTGCATAGGAGACAGGGTTAATTTTGCGAATAACTCTGTATGGACCAATAAACCGAGGAGCCAACTTATTAGACGGAACCTGCAGCTTGAGATTTCTGGAGGAAAGCCATACTCTATCCCCAACCTGAAAGGAAACCGCTGGAAGCCTTCTGCGATTAGCATGGCGCTGATGACGCTGAAATGACTGACCAAGTGCCCTCTGAACTTGTGCCCATGTGGAACGGAGTTGCTCGATATGCTCATCCAGAGCTGGAATCTGTTGCGTCTGAAATGAGTCTGGAAGCAAACAGGGCTGGAACCCATAATTAATCAGAAACGGAGAGCTCCCAGATGAAGAATTGACCGCACAGTTCCTGGCGAACTCTGCCCAAGGCAACAAGTCGGACCAATTATCATGATGGTCAGTAACGAAACAACGGAGAAATTGTTCCAAGCCCTGATTAGCTCGTTCAGCGGCTCCATTGGTCTGGGGATGGTAGGCAGAGGAGAAGGACAGCTGTATGCCCATCTGTTGGCAAAATGCCCTCCAAAATCTAGACACAAACTGGCTCCCCCTGTCAGACACCAGTACCCTAGGCACTCCATGCAACCGGAATACTTCTCTGGCGAACACCATTGCCAATTCCTTCGCTGAAGGAAGACCACGGAGGGGCACGAAATGAGCCATTTTAGAAAACCTGTCCACCACCATGAATATAAAGGAGTACCCCTTCGACATAGGCAACTCTCCCATAAAATCAATGGAAACATGAGACCAGGGGCGTTCGCCATTAGGCACCGGTTGAAGCAAGCCCACAGGGAGATGTCTCGGGGTCTTAGCGCGGGCGCAGGTGGCACAGGCATTCGTAAATTCGGCACAATCGTTTCTCATGGAAGGCCACCAAAATAACTGAGAAAGGGACCATAACAATTGGTCTCTACCAATATGTCCCGCAGCCTTAGAGGAATGGTAGGTTTCGAGCAGCCTAGTACGAAATGATTCAGCGACAAAACATTTGCCCACTGGGGTTTCATGGGGAGCGGACCCCTGAGAGGCCAGGATCTCCTCCCCTAGAGGAGAAGTGATACTCGTGCGTATAGTAGCCAGTATTCTATCAGGTTGGATGATAGGAGCTGGTGCTTCCACTCTGTCACTGTCGGCCTCAAATTGTCTTGACAGTGCATCAGCCCTGATATTTTTTGACCCTGGTAAATATGATACAATGAAATTAAATCGAGACAGGAACAGTGCCCACCTGGCCTGACGAGAGGACAATCTCTTGGCCTCCGAGAGATAGGTCAGATTCTTATGATCTGTTAGGATTAAGACAGGATTCTTAGTACCTTCAAGCAAATGACGCCATTCCTTAAGAGCAAGGATAATGGCCAATAATTCTCTGTCACCTATCTCATAGTGGCTTTGAGTGACAGTCAACTTTTTAGAGAAAAACCCACAAGGTCTGAGAGTTCCACCTTTCTCGTGTCGCTGCGAAAGTACTGCCCCGACCCCAATATCTGAGGCATCAACCTCTAACGTAAATGGAAGTAAAGGATTGGGGTGGGATAACACAGGAGCCGCAGCAAATGCCAGCTTCAAATTCTCAAAGGCTTTCTCAGCAGATACCGGCCAACAAGAAGGATTAGCACCCTTGTGCGTAAGATCGGACAGAGGTTTGACAATGGAAGAAAAGTTCTTAATAAACCTCCTATAATAATTAGCGAAACCCAGGAAACGCTGTATGGCTTTAAGACCCTTGGGTTTTGGCCATTGTAGGACAGCTGACAACTTTTCTTTGTCCATGGCAATGCCATCATTGCCAATTATGAACCCCAAGAATGGCACACTGGTTCTATGAAACTCACATTTTTCCATTTTACAAAATAATTTGTTCTCACGGAGTCGTAGCAATACTGCGGATACATCTTTGATGTGCTGTGCCATGTTTTGGGAGTAAATCAGTATATCGTCGAGGTACACCACAACACATGTCTGTAACATATCTCTCAGAACATCATTTATCAGTTCCTGGAAAACTGCAGGTGCATTACACAGCCCAAAAGGCATTACTAGATACTCGTAGTGCCCAGCTCGAGTATTAAAGGCAGTTTTCCACTCATCACCTGCTCGAATGCGAACCAGATTGTAAGCGGCCCGTAGGTCCAACTTGGTAAATATCGAAGCGCCCTTAAGCCTGTCAAAAAGCTCGGTGATGAGTGGTATTGGGTATGCGTTTTTTGCCATTAGTTTATTCAAGCCCCGGTAGTCAATGCATGGTCTTAATTCGCCATTTTTCTTTTTTACAAAAAAGAACCCAGCCCCAGCTGGAGAGGTAGATTTACGTATGATCCCTCTAGCAAGGGCATCAGAAATGTAATCCTCCATAGCCTTATTTTCATCACAAGATAATGGATAAGTGCGTCCTTTCGGAGGTACTGCACCAGGCTGCAATTCAATGCAACAATCATAAGGTCTATGCTGGGGTAGCATACTAGCCTCTCCTTTGCTAAAAACATCGCCAAACTGTTGGTACACATCCGGCATAGCAGAGGAGGTGCACATGACCTTAATAGGCTGGATGACGCACTTGTCCATACAAAACTGGGACCAAGCAGCAATTTCACACTTTTTCCAATCGAATTGTGGGTTATGTAACTGTAACCACGGAAATCCCAATATCACCGCATGGTGCGGGGAATTAATCAGTTGAAACTGCTGCTCTTCTCTGTGAAGTGCCCCAATAGTCATAGACAATGGCATAGTTTCAAATATAACCTGAGGCGGTTCTAAGGGTCTACCATCAATCGCTTCAATAGTCAAGGGGTTTTCTCTTTCAATGCGTGGAACTCCGTGCAATTCAGCAAAGGTATTATCCATAAAATACCCTGCTGCACCGGAGTCAACCAAGGCCAAAACCTCCACAGAGCGTTGTGCCCAAGACAATACCACCTGTATGGTGGGTTTCATTATGCCCGACACTGGGGACGATTGTACACCACCTAGGGCCTGTCCCCCAAGATACCCTAGGTGTGTGCGTTTCCCGGACGTACCGGACAATAATTTAGCAAGTGCCCTTTTTTACCGCAGTATAAACATAACCCTTGTTTTTTGCGATATAGTCTCTCTGCCTTGGATAGTCTAGTGAAGCCTATTTCCATAGGTTCACTTGTTTCCCGTACTGGTTCACTAGACTTCAATGCCAAGGGAGGGATGGGTGGGCAAAACATGCTACTAGGCTCATTATTTTTTGACCGTAACTTACGATCTCTGGCAATTGATCTCTCACGTATTCTGGAGTCAATTATCATAACATACTCAATGTAATCATCTAGATCAATAGGTAGATCTTTAGCAGCGATTTCGTCTTTAATGTGGTCATTCAGGCCTTGAGAGAAGGCTGCCAATAATGCCTCGTTATTCCAACCTACCTCTGCTGCCAATGTGCGGAATTCGATGGCATAGTCGCCCACTGTACGCCTGCCCTGTTGTATCTCCATAAGGCGTTTGGCAGCAGAGGTGGTTCTACCAGGAGGCTCAAACACTCTTCGAAAGGAACGCACAAATTCACTAAAGTTCTTAGTACAAGGTTTAGCATTCTCCCACAAGGGGTTAGCCCAAGCCAATGCTCTGCCAGTGAGCAGTGATATCGTGAACCCCACTTTACTACGATCATTGGGAAATGCGTGTGCCGTCAATTCCATAAAGATTTCGAGTTGATTGATGAACCCTCTGCAGAGACTAGGGTCACCATCATATCTTAGCGGCAAGGGTGCAGAAGCCGTTAACCCTTTAACAGTACCCCCTAGGGGTCTGGTATCACTTTCCGGTGTCTGACTTGGCGAGACCACCGGGCTAGAGCTAGATTGGTCAGCAGGTACCGTGCGTTCAAGGATCGTTTGAATTGCAACTGCCAACTGATCCAAACGTTGCTCGAGCACATCCATCCTCCAATGGATATTCTGTGCGTTACCTTTACCCTTGCTGTCTGAGGTCATGGCCCTTTCGTACTGTCACGGTTTATTATGACTCTCAGACACAAGTTTTAGGTAAAAAAAATCAATTTTATTGAAATAATAAATGATAACTTAGGATGGCAATAACATACATATATATATATATACAGAATATAGCACAGACAGAAGGCAGACTCTACCGGTCCTGTCAATATACCGGACAGGACAGTCTTTAGGCTCTACCGGCCTTGCCAATACCGGGTAAGGCAACCTGCAGATGGAATAGCATAACGGTTTGACCGGCCTTACCAAATTACCGGGCAAGGCAGCCTCAATAGATACACAATGTAGGCTCTACCGGCCCTGCCAATACCGGGTAAGGCAACCTCAGATGGAATGTGGCAAAAGGTTCTACCGGCCTTACCAATACCGGGCAGGGCAGCCCAGAGATAATAGCAGCAGTCAGATGGAACTGGCAAATTAGCAGAATCGTTAAGCAGCAAGGCTTTGGAGCAAACCAGCGTCCGCACGCTGGAAACAACACTGAATAGTATAGCCGTTAGGCTTAGCGAGCAAACCAGTGACCGCACACTGGAGTAACAAGCGAGTAGTATAGCCGCAAGGCTTAGGAGCAAACCAGCGTCCGCACGCTGGGACCAACACAGATTTGTATGGCTGAAAAGCTTTGGAGCAAACCAGTGACCGCACACTGGAGTAACAAGCGAGTAGTATAGCCGCAAGGCTTAGGAGCAAACCAGCGTCCGCACGCTGGGACCAACACAGAATTGTATAGCTGATAGGCTTTGGAGCAAACCAGTGACCGCACACTGGTGTAACAAGCGAGTTTGTATAGCCGCAAGGCTTAGGAGCAAACCAGCGTCCGCACGCTGGGACCAACACAGATTTGTATAGCTGAAAGGCTTTGGAGCAAACCAGTGACCGCACACTGGTGTAACAAGCGAGTTTGTATAGCCGCAAGGCTTAGGAGCAAACCAGCGTCCGCACGCTGGGACCAACACAGATTTGTATAGCTGAAAGGCTTTGGAGCAAACCAGTGACCGCACACTGGTGTAACAAGTGAGTAGTATAGCCGCAAGGCTTAGGAGCAAACCAGCGTCCGCACGCTGGGACCAACACAGAATTGTATAGCTGATAGGCTTTGGAGCAAACCAGTGACCGCACACTGGTGTAACAAGCGAGTTTGTATAGCCGCAAGGCTTGGGAGCAAACCAGCGTCCGCACGCTGGGACCAACACGGAATTGTAGCAATGTCACCAACGCGACCAGGCAGAAGGTCGCCAGGATACTGAAGACAGGTGATGAGATAACAGGAACCAGCAACGATCAGTCAGGTCAGAAAACAGCAGAGAAGTTCAGCAGGAACTGCAACACCAGAGACTAGGCCGGAACCAGGACTGGAAGTAATTCAGTATGCAGGAAACACTGGAACAGTAGAGATCAGGAACTCAGGAACACATGAGATCAGGAACTCAGGAACACTGGAACAGAGGCCCAGCTATCACTAGCATAGTGATAGCAAGAAGGTCAGAAACAACACGAAAGGGCACTCAAAGGGTGCCCAATCCAGGTTTAAATAGTCAATAAGAGGCGGGCTATCTGCAGACAGCCAATAGAAGCCCCCTACTGGTGACAGACAAGTAACTGCAGCAAATCACGGGCACCGTGATATATATATAATAAATGATTAGATACATTTTGATTAGTTGATAGGGCGTATTATTTCCGGATGGTGTATTGTGCAGAGTTTGTGGTTAATATGTTGTATCACTATGTATTATATTTAGATACAGGATCTGGATAGTGCACTGACGTGTCTTTCATTCAACTATGGGGACATTGGGAGGAAATGTGTAACACTATGAATACTTAGTGCAATGCACCGTTTGGTAACACGGGGGATCAGACTTATGTAGAGTAAGTGATATTAAATATTAGTTTCTTTCTTTGAATTTGGAGTTGAATGCTGGCAGAAGACTCCGCAGGGGTTTATAAGAAGAATCCTTTATATTTGTGACTCGGGAGTTTTCTGGTTGTTATTATGAGGGTTTAGTAAGGTATTTGACTCAGGCGATGCCGTGTATCTTTATTTATTATGTAGTTTTATATGTAAGGTAGAATACACTGGGTACCTAGTCAGGTCAGTATTATGAGAAAATGTGATATAAATATTGTTTATTGGCTTATTGTGAATGAAGAAATATACAATTTGAATTTGGAGTTGATGCTGATGTGCGGCATCGTAGGGTTTAATGAGAAGAATTATGTGGCCTGGTAGTTCTTGATGGTACCACGAGGGTTGATTGGTTCTTTGGGATTTGGCTCAGGCGGCACCGTATGTCAGTATTTGTACTGGTTTTCTCCATTTCATTTGATATTATGAAGTTTTATATATTTTATAATGGTTGTATTGTTAGTAATGTAAGGAATTGACCATTGTGACTATGTATTTAAATGTATCTCACGGTTTAAGATATTATGGGCTCAATTTAAAGGCAACCGTTAAACCAGCCGCTAAGTGAAAAAGGCACATCGCTCGCAAATAATACAGGAGTTACGGCAGATTCAATAGGTACTCTACGAGAATAGCTATCGAGCGTAGGCACACAAAAAACACGTAACACAAAAGCCGTTGTCGCTCATGTTAATGCACAACGGGCGGCCAAATCACACGATAACTGAGCTCAAAACAACATCTAACCTAACGGCTGCCGTTGTCTAGCAACCATGATTGATGCCAAAACAAATTCAAACACACAGCCAATCACAAAGCCCCAATGTATCAAATAACTTCAAATACACCTATATATATACCCAAAAATAACCGTCACACACTGTCTGTTATCGAGTTCTTCAGAGCCAGATATCAGGACCCAGGAGCGGAGGATAGTGATCAGAGAGAGGGAGAAAGGAGCATTCATTGGAGGTAGAAGGAGATTTTTGAGTTTGGAGAAGTGATACTCGTGCGTATAGTAGCCAGTATTCTATCAGGTTGGATGATAGGAGCTGGTGCTTCCACTCTGTCACTGTCGGCCTCAAATTGTCTTGACAGTGCATCAGCCCTGATATTTTTTGACCCTGGTAAATATGATACAATGAAATTAAATCGAGACAGGAACAGTGCCCACCTGGCCTGACGAGAGGACAATCTCTTGGCCTCCGAGAGATAGGTCAGATTCTTATGATCTGTTAGGATTAAGACAGGATTCTTAGTACCTTCAAGCAAATGACGCCATTCCTTAAGAGCAAGGATAATGGCCAATAATTCTCTGTCACCTATCTCATAGTGGCTTTGAGTGACAGTCAACTTTTTAGAGAAAAACCCACAAGGTCTGAGAGTTCCACCTTTCTCGTGTCGCTGCGAAAGTACTGCCCCGACCCCAATATCTGAGGCATCAACCTCTAACGTAAATGGAAGTAAAGGATTGGGGTGGGATAACACAGGAGCCGCAGCAAATGCCAGCTTCAAATTCTCAAAGGCTTTCTCAGCAGATACCGGCCAACAAGAAGGATTAGCACCCTTGTGCGTAAGATCGGACAGAGGTTTGACAATGGAAGAAAAGTTCTTAATAAACCTCCTATAATAATTAGCGAAACCCAGGAAACGCTGTATGGCTTTAAGACCCTTGGGTTTTGGCCATTGTAGGACAGCTGACAACTTTTCTTTGTCCATGGCAATGCCATCATTGCCAATTATGAACCCCAAGAATGGCACACTGGTTCTATGAAACTCACATTTTTCCATTTTACAAAATAATTTGTTCTCACGGAGTCGTAGCAATACTGCGGATACATCTTTGATGTGCTGTGCCATGTTTTGGGAGTAAATCAGTATATCGTCGAGGTACACCACAACACATGTCTGTAACATATCTCTCAGAACATCATTTATCAGTTCCTGGAAAACTGCGGGTGCATTACACAGCCCAAAAGGCATTACTAGATACTCGTAGTGCCCAGCTCGAGTATTAAAGGCAGTTTTCCACTCATCACCTGCTCGAATGCGAACCAGATTGTAAGCGGCCCGTAGGTCCAACTTGGTAAATATCGAAGCGCCCTTAAGCCTGTCAAAAAGCTCGGTGATGAGTGGTATTGGGTATGCGTTTTTTGCCATTAGTTTATTCAAGCCCCGGTAGTCAATGCATGGTCTTAATTCGCCATTTTTCTTTTTTACAAAAAAGAACCCAGCCCCAGCTGGAGAGGTAGATTTACGTATGATCCCTCTAGCAAGGGCATCAGAAATGTAATCCTCCATAGCCTTATTTTCATCACAAGATAATGGATAAGTGCGTCCTTTCGGAGGTACTGCACCAGGCTGCAATTCAATGCAACAATCATAAGGTCTATGCTGGGGTAGCATACTAGCCTCTCCTTTGCTAAAAACATCGCCAAACTGTTGGTACACATCCGGCATAGCAGAGGAGGTGCACATGACCTTAATAGGCTGGATGACGCACTTGTCCATACAAAACTGGGACCAAGCAGCAATTTCACACTTTTTCCAATCGAATTGTGGGTTATGTAACTGTAACCACGGAAATCCCAATATCACCGCATGGTGCGGGGAATTAATCAGTTGAAACTGCTGCTCTTCTCTGTGAAGTGCCCCAATAGTCATAGACAATGGCATAGTTTCAAATATAACCTGAGGCGGTTCTAAGGGTCTACCATCAATCGCTTCAATAGTCAAGGGGTTTTCTCTTTCAATGCGTGGAACTCCGTGCAATTCAGCAAAGGTATTATCCATAAAATACCCTGCTGCACCGGAGTCAACCAAGGCCAAAACCTCCACAGAGCGTTGTGCCCAAGACAATACCACCTGTATGGTGGGTTTCATTATGCCCGACACTGGAGACGATTGTACACCACCTAGGGCCTGTCCCCCAAGATACCCTAGGTGTGTGCGTTTCCCGGACGTACCGGACAATAATTTAGCAAGTGCCCTTTTTTACCGCAGTATAAACATAACCCTTGTTTTTTGCGATATAGTCTCTCTGCCTTGGATAGTCTAGTGAAGCCTATTTCCATAGGTTCACTTGTTTCCCGTACTGGTTCACTAGACTTCAATGCCAAGGGAGGGATGGGTGGGCAAAACATGCTACTAGGCTCATTATTTTTTGACCGTAACTTACGATCTCTGGCAATTGATCTCTCACGTATTCTGGAGTCAATTATCATAACATACTCAATGTAATCATCTAGATCAATAGGTAGATCTTTAGCAGCGATTTCGTCTTTAATGTGGTCATTCAGGCCTTGAGAGAAGGCTGCCAATAATGCCTCGTTATTCCAACCTACCTCTGCTGCCAATGTGCGGAATTCGATGGCATAGTCGCCCACTGTACGCCTGCCCTGTTGTATCTCCATAAGGCGTTTGGCAGCAGAGGTGGTTCTACCAGGAGGCTCAAACACTCTTCGAAAGGAACGCACAAATTCACTAAAGTTCTTAGTACAAGGTTTAGCATTCTCCCACAAGGGGTTAGCCCAAGCCAATGCTCTGCCAGTGAGCAGTGATATCGTGAACCCCACTTTACTACGATCATTGGGAAATGCGTGTGCCGTCAATTCCATAAAGATTTCGAGTTGATTGATGAACCCTCTGCAGAGACTAGGGTCACCATCATATCTTAGCGGCAAGGGTGCAGAAGCCGTTAACCCTTTAACAGTACCCCCTAGGGGTCTGGTATCACTTTCCGGTGTCTGACTTGGCGAGACCACCGGGCTAGAGCTAGATTGGTCAGCAGGTACCGTGCGTTCAAGGATCGTTTGAATTGCAACTGCCAACTGATCCAAACGTTGCTCGAGCACATCCATCCTCCAATGGATATTCTGTGCGTTACCTTTACCCTTGCTGTCTGAGGTCATGGCCCTTTCGTACTGTCACGGTTTATTATGACTCTCAGACACAAGTTTTAGGTAAAAAAAATCAATTTTATTGAAATAATAAATGATAACTTAGGATGGCAATAACATACATATATATATATACAGAATATAGCACAGACAGAAGGCAGACTCTACCGGTCCTGTCAATATACCGGACAGGACAGTCTTTAGGCTCTACCGGCCTTGCCAATACCGGGTAAGGCAACCTGCAGATGGAATAGCATAACGGTTTGACCGGCCTTACCAAATTACCGGGCAAGGCAGCCTCAATAGATACACAATGTAGGCTCTACCGGCCCTGCCAATACCGGGTAAGGCAACCTCAGATGGAATGTGGCAAAAGGTTCTACCGGCCTTACCAATACCGGGCAGGGCAGCCCAGAGATAATAGCAGCAGTCAGATGGAACTGGCAAATTAGCAGAATCGTTAAGCAGCAAGGCTTTGGAGCAAACCAGCGTCCGCACGCTGGAAACAACACTGAATAGTATAGCCGTTAGGCTTAGCGAGCAAACCAGTGACCGCACACTGGAGTAACAAGCGAGTAGTATAGCCGCAAGGCTTAGGAGCAAACCAGCGTCCGCACGCTGGGACCAACACAGATTTGTATGGCTGAAAAGCTTTGGAGCAAACCAGTGACCGCACACTGGAGTAACAAGCGAGTAGTATAGCCGCAAGGCTTAGGAGCAAACCAGCGTCCGCACGCTGGGACCAACACAGAATTGTATAGCTGATAGGCTTTGGAGCAAACCAGTGACCGCACACTGGTGTAACAAGCGAGTTTGTATAGCCGCAAGGCTTAGGAGCAAACCAGCGTCCGCACGCTGGGACCAACACAGATTTGTATAGCTGAAAGGCTTTGGAGCAAACCAGTGACCGCACACTGGTGTAACAAGCGAGTTTGTATAGCCGCAAGGCTTGGGAGCAAACCAGCGTCCGCACGCTGGGACCAACACGGAATTGTAGCAATGTCACCAACGCGACCGAGCGTAGGCACACAAAAAACACGTAACACAAAAGCCGTTGTCGCTCATGTTAATGCACAACGGGCGGCCAAATCACACGATAACTGAGCTCAAAACAACATCTAACCTAACGGCTGCCGTTGTCTAGCAACCATGATTGATGCCAAAACAAATTCAAACACACAGCCAATCACAAAGCCCCAATGTATCAAATAACTTCAAATACACCTATATATATACCCAAAAATAACCGTCACACACTGTCTGTTATCGAGTTCTTCAGAGCCAGATATCAGGACCCAGGAGCGGAGGATAGTGATCAGAGAGAGGGAGAAAGGAGCATTCATTGGAGGTAGAAGAAGATTTTTGAGTTTGGAGTTTGGAGAGAGGTGCACTTACTAGACACATATTACACTTTTGCACATATTACATACACACAAACACAAACACATACACATACATACACATAGTCCTTTTTTTTTATAACACCTTACACATTTTACTTTTTATTTTGACAGTGTGAATCTGGGAGTGAAAGTGTGTGACAGAGAGTGACTGGATCGAGTGTGTCTGTGAGGGCCTGTGGGAGTGCCTGGGTGTGACTGGGTGAGTGATGGCCAGGAGAGGAGGACAGGAGAGAGGGATGGGGAGAGTAGTGGAGGAGGAGGAAGCTCAGGAGGGGATCCCTCAGCAGAGCAGGGGTGGCAGAGGGAGATCTGCAGGGCGGAGGGGGACCCGGCCCACAAGAGCAGGCACACAAAGAAGAGGGACAGAACCTGCAGTGGGACGAGGGGTAGTTCCTGGGGAGCACCCCACACAGGCAGGGTCAGACCAGGCAGGGCACTCCGGCTCTGAATCCTCCCATGCCGGAGCTGATGAGGGCAGGATCAGGGATCCCAGATATAGTGAGGAGGAGAACACGGCTCTCGTGGAAGCTGTCCTGGAGAGGCAGAGTGTTCTCCACCCGACGGCAAAAGTCCCTGGCCTGGCAGCGAGGAGGAAGGCAGCCTGGAATCAGATCTGCAGCCGGGTGAACGCGGTGGCTACATGCAGGCGGGACGTGGAGTCTGTGAAGAAGAGATGGGGTGACTGCAGGAAGGTGGTCAAGAACAAGATGTCTGACATGGCCAAGCAAGCCCGAGGCACCGGAGGTGGCCCATCTGTGCCCATCACATTCTGCGGCTGGGAGAAGATGGTGCGGCAGAACATGTCCCCAACCATGATCGAGGGGGTCGTTGGAGGAACCGACACTGGGGATGAGAGGAGCCTCCACACTACCGGTAAGTGCAACACTACATAACCACACACTACAGCAACCAACACCAGCTGCACACACAGTCACACCTCAACACATGTCCATCACTCAGCCATACAACTGCACCAACACAGCACCATGAGGGTTAAAAAAAGGACACAGCACCTGGACAAATGGCAACGTCCAACTTGGGACAAACCTGTCAAAGTCCTACTTCAACCCTCCTGTCGCTGTGCTTGTCACACACAATACACAAACCGTGATATTCAAAATGTCGTCTGTTAAATATCATCACTGTTCACACACAATGTCACCCATGTCCCCACCCCCACCCTAACCCGTTGAGTGCTAGAGGAATCATCAATGCATCGATCAACAATGCATTGGCAACCCCTCTGGTACTCAAGGGGTTAACCAGACAACAAACAAGTCAATAGGACAACGATCACATGCTACACAGGGGACATTCACTAAGCGGTGACAAACAGATGGTGGACACAAAGTAACCCTCACCCACCCTCACTTCACCAATACCAGTGTTAGTCCATGGAGAACATGCAACAACAAGAATCAAGTTTATAAGATCCCATTGTACAGACTCCATGGAAAACACTGGAAATGGGGAAAGGAGATCACTGGAGAAGTCACCATCACGTCCACCCCATCAGTTCAACATCACCGCTTACTGAATCACAAAAAGGGGGCATCAGGTCACACATCACAGTGTCACACAGAATAAATGCTTGTAGGTGCAACACACAGGCCGAAAACTATTCCACAGATTTCAAGCTGGAAAAAGTAGGCATTGGTGTTGTGGCTGCAATCATTTACTCTGACTTGAAATTACATATCCCATATCTGATTCCCACATGGATCCACAGGGGTGCTGATGCCATGGATGGATGGTACACCAGCCACTCTTTGCAGGATACACATGGGAAACAAATAGCAAACATCATTATACCTTGGTCACCAACAGGCCATGACTGATGGATATCTAGGATTGAGTACGGTTGCCTCACACAGAAGGATGGATGGGCTCATACACAGAGAAAAAACAGGCCTCAATCAAAGATATCCCTCACTACTGGCTGGATTGTTGCCCTTAGGATTCAAATGTTACCAAATATGTTACAACACGATGTGAACACAGAGATCACTTCACTGGATGTGATTGCCTTACTGGCCAGATGTGTGCACCCATCACAAATCAACCTACATTGCTACCATCCAAATACACATACATAGTATATCACACTCTATGTAGATGGGATATACGAGGTATGTTCATATCCATCATATCAATACAATGTCATGTTGGATGGGTGCACATGTATAGCCAGTACGACAATCACACCTACTGAACTGCTCTCTGGCTTCACATCTTGGAAGGATATTACTCTATCCATATGAAGGGTACATATCCACATACATATATGACCATTTCTACTTGTGTGTCACTGTAATGGGATAGCAATGGGTAATGTCATCAAGATGTCATATCATTGCCATCGTTAACAGATGTGTCTTGATCTAAGTCCCATCCCTCCAACACTCATGGTTATACAGATATTGCTCTGTGTGACAGGTGGAGATATCGATCATTTGACCACACGGAGGCTCTTCAGCAGAGCCAAAGTCGCAACATTTCGAGATAAATACCTCTTTGGAATGGTCCACAGAGTGTGCTTGCAAACCAGGCACACTCTGTACACCATTCCAATTAAGTATTGTTCTCTAAATGGGGCGATTTGGGCTCTGCTGAAAAGCCCTCGTGTGGACAAATAATGACTGAAATCTCCATCTGTCACATAGAGCAATATCTGAACAACCATGAGGGTAGGAGGGATAGGACTAACAGCGAACAACATCTGTTTTCACAATGTCTACAATATGACATCAAGGTGGACTTAACCTGTGCCATCCCCCTGGAGGGATAGCTATCCCTACAAGTTGTGAAGATAAATATATGTTGTTGGATTCACCCCCCTCCCCCGAGTTAAACAATGGTATTCCTACTGCTGAAAGGTGTGTTGATTCAAAAGGTATCACAGCTCAGAAATGGATATGTCAGGGGCAATACCCCAGTGGCCTGAAATTGTACAGTGGTGCTGTTACTACACAATCATGTGGACAGCTCTGGTACAGGGACCAGATATCAACATGGGAGGGTGTTGCAACAGCCCCACTGTACTATTTCGGCCCACTGTGATATTGCACCTCAAAATGAAACCTTCACCTATAATAACTCAAACAACACCTTTCAGCAGTGGGAGTACCCTTGTTTACCCAGGGGGATTAACCCAAGCACATATAATTTTCTTCACCACATATCAAAGTATAACTGTCTCCACAAACATATGGCTAAGGTCACTAATCACAACATCTTATTTCTCCACACAGCTTACGGCCCTCAAGCCCAGCGGGAGACAGTGGAGGAGGCAATGTCACCCCCCAGTGAGGAGGACACAGAGGAGGGGACCAGTCGGTGGTCACCTTACCCACCATCACCATCCCCTCCAACACAGGCTGCACCACCACCTACTGCACCCCTTCAAGCTGCACCACCACAGGCTGCACCACTTCAAGCTGCACCACCACAGGCTGCACCCCTTCAAGCTGCACCACCACAGGCTGCAACCCTTCAAGCTGCACCACCACAGGCTGACCACTTCAAGCTGCACCACCACAAGCTGCACCTCCCCAGTACAGTGGCTGGATGCAACAGGAGGAGAGGTGGACCCATCCAGCCACCTCCACCAGCTACTACCCTCCATCAGCAGCACCACCACCGCCAGGGAGGCAATGGCTGCCAGGGACAGTGGCCACCACCCAATATGGGCCATATGCCTCCCAGTTAAACCCACCCTCCTGGATGGCTCCACAGCATGCCCCAAGGTATGATCCCAGGTGGGGTCCAAGCACCTATCAGTGGCCACCATATGACCCATGGCCACTGGACTACCCACACCTGGGCCTGATTGGTGAGCCCCAGCGCCCCGTACCCAGGGACATTTTCACACCTCCACCAGCACACACATCATTGGGCAGCTCGGAGTCACTTGATGTGGTGGGCATATGCCCATCATCTGCACCAGCCACTCCAACAGCTGTCACAGCAGCCACAGCACCTCCAGCAGCACCAGAGCAAACAGCACCTCCAGCAGCACCAGAGCAAACAGCACCTCCAGCAGCACCAGAGGAAACAGCACCCTCAGCAGCAGAGGAAACAGCACCCTCAGCAGCAGAGGAAACAGCACCCTCAGCAGCAGAAGACTCAGCACCCTCAGCAGCAGAGGAAACAGCAGCACCAGTGACACCGGCCACATCCACCTCCAGCACCGCACGCCTCACAGGGATGGAGGCGGAGTGTATGGCCCTGCAGAGGAGACTACTCCGGTCGAGCAGGAGTACTGACAACAACATTACAAGGAGCAGGAGGCAATCCAGACGGAACATTGCACAATTGGAGAGCAGGATCCAAGGCTTGGAGTCGGAGGTGGCCAGGGGGAATACACTACTCCAGCAGCTCAGGACTGGTGTGATGGACATGTTAACACAAGTTCTTGTGGAGTTGAGGGAGATAAACCGCAGGGAGAACCTGAGGATGGAGAGGGAGAACTTGCATTCCACTGAGGGGTCTACTGCAACCACCACCCCCTCTAGTGTTACCCCTGAAGCCACACCTAGGGGGCAGAGGATTACCAGGAGTTCAACAGGAGTTCAACACCTCTGGCACCCAGGCTAAGGCCCCCCACCCAAAAAGGAAAAAATGAAAGGCCCAACCTGTCAACTTTCCCCTGTCTGACACCAGGCCCCTGTAGCCAAAAGCGCCTTTATAAAGGCGGTGTCGTTTTATCTTGGCAGAGGGGTGAGTTCCTGCCAGGAGAAGGCACCATCGCTGCAGAGGGACCTGAACCTGTTCCCCAGGACAAGGCAGAGGGGTTAGTGCCTTCCCAGCACAGACTTTGCAGCAGGGGGGATGATACCTGCTCCGCGGTGACCTGTTCCAGTGGGTAGAAGTGCAAGTCCCTACCCAGGTCACTGCTCCCCATTGGGCTGGCTGCACCTGGAGGTCTTCCAATCCAATTGACCGCTCCTCCTCTGTGTGGTGCAGCTAGATCCAGTGGCAAACGGCCCAGGTCTGTCCGGTGGTCCTCTGAGGCCGGTCCGGTGTAAATGACCTGGTAGGCGCCCCCCTAATGCTACAGGGGTGGGTGCCTGCCGCGGGCGGCGGGCCGTCACATTGGTGGCAGCGGTGGGATATCATTGGCCCACTTGCCAAGCCTAGCCGCTCTGGGAAAAGGTATATCCTAACTGTGGTAGATTATGCTACCCGGTATCCCGAGGCGGTGGCACTATCCTCCATATCCGCAGAGAAGGTTGCTGATGCCCTAGTACACATCTTTACCCGAGTAGGATTCCCAAGCGAGATCCTGTCAGACAGGGGCCCCCAGTTTGTGTCAGAACTGCTACAACAGATTTGGGAGCTGTGTGGCGTCCGACCCATCCAGACGGCCCCCTATCACCCCCAGACTAAAAGTCTCTGCTGGGCAGGCACTAACCCCTCTGCCTTATCCTGGGGAACAGGTTCAGGTCCCTCTGCAGCGATGGCGCCTCCTCCTGGCAGGAACTCACCCCTCTGCCGAGATAAAACGACACCGCCTTTATAAAGGCGCTTTTGGCTACAAGGGCCTGGTGTCAGATATCCCCCACCTCCCCCCAATATTTTTTTTTTTTTTGCATAAAAATCTTTATTTACAAAACCAAAACAAACACATCACAAAAACATAACATTACTGTCTCTTTTCCATACAATAGTGCCTATTCTAAACATAATTTCTCCATGACTCTCCAAAAATGGTTTGCAGCTTCCACTCTGATATGTTTTCTGTCTATCAGAACATAAGAAAATAGTTTTGCAAAAAAACAACCCAAGTGCTTCCTCTACTGGGATCATTTCTCTCTTAAAAACATAAACATTCCTAATGTCCCATAAAGTTTCCTTCATTGAATTAACAATTTGCCACACTGCTTTATCACCATCTCTAAATCCTAATCCGGATCCGTAAATGACCATTTCATAAGAAAGGACTTTCCCTGATACAAAACATTTTACAAACTTTATAAATTTAGACCACATATCTCGGGCATGTGGGCATTCGCCTGGGGGTGTGGGATATGGGGCATGGGTCAGGATAGGTCAAGGGGCCAAGGGGAGGTGACAGTGATATTGAGCCATTAGAGGGGGTGCTAGTCCTCCTCTTCCGGGCTGTCCAAGATGTTATAGTCTCTTAGCAGACTGTGGATCAGTCTGCGGCAGCCCTGTGTTGTCACCTGTTCTCTCCTCAGCACCAGACGGTTCCTTGCAAACCACAGAGCATCTTTGACACAGCACATGATGCGCCAGGCTTCCTGGATAGCACCATACGAGTGTGTCCCTGGAAATAGTCCATACAGTACCGAGTGGTACGACAAGTGTCTCTTTGGAACAGAGTCTTTGAGTTCATTTTCCAGGTCATCCAACAGAGCTTGGGCAAAGGGGCACTGCCAAAAAACATGCAGGGCAGTTTCTTCTGCTACGCATCCTCTGGGGCAATGTCTATACCTGCATAGGTTCCTTGCATGCATGAATGATCTGAGAGACAGACCCCCCTGAATGGCCATCCATGCAGTGTCCTTGTGTCTGTTGGTGAGTCTCCCTGATGACACGTTCTGCCATACCATCTTGGAAGTGGCAGCTGGGAGTCCTGAAATTGTCTCTATAATGTCTTTTGCTCTGATGAGCTTATATATGACCTTTGGGGTCCACAGTTCTGGTTTAACACCTTCCAGTTGGTTCTCCCTCACAAATCTACCAACATCCTGGTAGAACCAGGGGGTAGTCCAGTTGTAAGGGATGGAGCTGTCCCACCTCTCCCAACCAAGTCCCCTCCAAAGAGGAAGCAGGAAGAAACGGGACATGGCATTACCGGCAGATCCCTGGTCGCTCTCTCTTAAGGTCCTCCGCACACAGTTGCACACAAAGAAGGCCCGCAACATGGTGGGGATGTCTGGCACCCCCTTTCCTCCTTTGTGGGGCTCCTTGTACATAACTACACGCTTCACTCTGTCCATTTTGGAGCCCCAGATGAAGTGAAACACTGCCCTTGTGATGGCTCTGCAAATTGTTGCCAAGGGTGGCCAAGCTTGGGCCATATATTGCAGAACTGGAAGGATCTCATTCTGCAGTACCAGTATTTTTCCCTCTATGGTAAGGTCCCTGAGGCTCCATAGTCCAAATTTCTGTCTCACTTTTGCTAGTCTTTCATCCCAACACTTCAGGGCAGCGCCTTTTCCACCGAACCAGACTCCCAGGATTTTGATGAGGCCTGTCCTGATGGGGAAAGGGAAGGGGTCAGAAGACAGGTGCCACTCCCCGAAGAGCATGGCCTCTGACTTCCCGCAGTTGACCTTTGCACCCGAAGCTTTGCCAAAGTCCTCGCATGTCTGGACGAGCTCTTTCACTGATTGCTGGTCAGCGCAGAAGATGGTTACATCGTCCATGTACAGCGAGCACTTTGCCTCTTGTCTGCCATGTATTGGTACAGTGATCCCCCTGATCTCTGGATTCCGTCTGATGCATTCAGCGAAGAGTTCTATACAACAGACAAAAAGGAGAGGTGAGAGAGGGCAACCTTGTCTGACCCCAGAAAGCACTGGAAAGGGGTCAGTCTTCCAGCCGTTCACCAGCACCGTACTGAAAATGTCAAGGTACATTAGGTTAACATATGAACAGAACATTTCTCCCAGCCCAAATCTGCGCAGTGCCCTGCCCATGAATTCATGAGAGACACGGTCAAAGGCCTTCTCCTGATCAAGGCTGACCAGGGCTGCCTTTATATGGCGGTCTCTGATATAGTGGACTGCGTCTCTGATTAGGGCAAGGTTATCTGCTATTCTGCGACCGGGAATGCCACAGGTTTGGTCTGGGTGAACAATCTGACCAATGACCCTCTTTAGCCTGTTGGCTAGTACCTTGGCAAGTTTTGTAGTCCACATTCAGGAGAGAGATGGGCCGCCAATTTTTAAGGTCGCATCTCTCTCCCTTCTGTTTATACAAGATCGTGATCATCCCCTCCCTTAGCGTCGGAGGCATTCTGCCCTCCGCCACCATCTCCTCGTATAGTTCAAGCGGGTCCGGGCCTATGAGGTCCCACAGCTTTATATAAAATTCAGCTGGGAGACCATCACAGCCCGGGGTCCTGCCTGACTTGAAGGATCTGGCAGCAAAGAACAGCTCCTCCAATGCCAGGGGGGAGTCCATAGCTGCTCTACCTGCGGGATCAACAGAGTTAGTGATACCTGACAGGAACTTATCGGCTTGGTCTGTATCTGTGTCTTTGGGGGAGTAGAGGTCTCTGTAGAAGTCTGTGACCACTTTCATGACACCTTCCTTCCCCTCTTGGATTCTGCCATCTCTATCCCTCAGTTCTATCAGGGGAGTGTGTGCAGAGTGGAGCTTCCTGAAAAAGTAAGAGTTACATTTCTCACCCTTCTCCAGGTATTCCACCTTGGAACGGAAGATAATGCGTCTGGACTCCTCCTCAAAGTGCCTTTTCAGGCCCTCTTTGGTCTCATCCAGCTCCTTTTTCACATCCCAGCCACAGAGTTGGAGGTCCTGCAGGGAGTGCAGTTTCTTTTGAAGTCTCCTGAGTTCACTCCTCCTCTCACACTCCTGGCGTCTGCCTTTCGCCTGAAAGAAACTGCGGAATTTAACTTTCATAAACTCCCACCACTGGGCCACGGTGGGGAAGTACACTTTATCTAGTTTCCACATTTTATAAGCACCCCGCAGCTCCTCTACAATCTCCTCCCTTTCCAGCAGGGCACAGTTCAACTTCCAGGAGCCTGGACCGGGAGGAAACCCTTTGCCCAGGACCCCCTGGAAGTGAATGGCCCTGTGGTCAGAGAAGTAGCAGGGGACCATAGAGTGCCACTTGTGCTCTACTGTTCTGGAGGTGAACAGGAAGTCAATCCGAGAACACGTTGAGCCATCGGGGTGGCTCCAAGTATAATTAACGGAGCCCACCCCAATGGAGCCCACCGCGTCCCGCAAGGATGCCTCCCTGACCATCTCTATCAGTAACCTGGATGTTTTATCCAGCTTTGCATTATGGCAGGAGCTGCGCCCATCCTCCTCAATTGGGCAATTAAAATCCCCACCCATCACCACTGCCCGGGTGGTAGCGAGCTGGGTCCACAGGCGCTGGAAAAGTTCCAGTCGCTCATTTCTCTCAGGGGAGGCGTAAACGCTGATGAGCCGCACAGGCTCACCTGCCCAGGAGCCATCCACGACAAGAAGTCTGCCGCAGACTAGCTCCTGGACAGAATCAAACGTGAAACGCCCCCCTCTGATCAAAATGGCTACACCTGCAGACTTAGAGCTGCCCCCACCCGACCAGTATGAGGGGCCATGGGGCCATTGCCGCATGAGATGCCTGTAGGATTGACAAAAAGGTAAGGCACATTCCTGCAACATATATATATCGCTTCCCTGGGAAGAGAGAAAAGTTAGTATTCCCTGTCGCCTGTACTGGTCCCTAATGCTCCTCACATTAATGGTAAATGCTGAAAGAGATGCCATTAGTTGGGAGAAGAATAGGTTAGATAGGACATATAGACAGTGACACTAGTTACCACTCTCCACCGTTGGGTTCTCTCCTCCTCTCCGGTCTGGAGGTTCATCAGTCTGTAGGACAGACTCCAAGAAGTCCAGGATGTCAGCATAATACTGTCCTTTTCCCTCTAAGGCTGGGTATCCAGGGGGGCTCATTGCTTTTTCCATGTCCCCTATGTTGCTGTCCTCTTTTGTCTCAGGGAGGGTGCTGTCCTTTGGAGGCACTCTTTTCTGTCTGGTGCCTTTATCAGGGCTCTCCTCCTTGTCTTTTTTCCTTTTTCCAGATTTTTTCTTTAATTGCTCCTTCAAAGGTGGGCCTGAAACAGAAGAAACAGAAGACAAGGGAGGGAAGGAATCTGAGGCAGCTGGGGAGGTTGTTATAGCTGCTTCAGGGGGATTAGTGGAGAGCTGTGGGGAGGTGTTAGTTTCAGAAGAGGTGTCAGAGGAGAGAGGCTTAGAAGAGGGCTGGGAGGGGAGAGGTTTAGAAGAGGTGTGAGAATTAGTGGAGGTGTCAGGATTAGTGGCATTGTGAGCTGGGGGGGCCAGTTTCACTGCTGCCTGAGAGAGAGGGGAGGGGGCCTGGGGGGTTTCAGTCTTACCCACTGAAGTTTTCTCTGGTGCTGGGGTTTCCTTCTTTTTGCTATCAGGCAGTTTTGGTGGGGGGCCAGCTTTTTGGAGGCCTTTTCCTGCCGCTGCTGAGTAGCTTTTTGCTCTCTGTGGGCAATCCTTAAACGTATGATTGGCCTCCCCACAAAGGTTGCAGGTCATCTTCCTTGGACAGTCCTTTGTTTCATGCCCTGACACTCTACAGTTTTTGCGTGCACTCTCCTTGCAGTCTTTCCCCTGATGACCGGTCTGGCTGCACTTCCTGCATGTTTGGGGTTGGTCCTGATAAAAGAGGATGCCTGCAGAGTTGCCTAGGGTGAAACTTGGGGGTAGATGTTGCAACCCATCTGGAGATCCCTTGTCCTGTCTGAGGCGCACAACAAGGGACCATTTTCCTGTCCAGAAGCCATGTCTGTTCTTTATCTGGGAGGGCTCTCTTACCACCGTGCAGAACCGCTTCAGGAACGCAGAGATGACGTGTCCTGGTGTGTGTGGATTTCTCATTGAGACAGTTACCCTTTTCTCTTCTCTTTGAATAGGGCAGTTGCCCAAAAAGTGGGAGAAGGGGAGTTCATGTCTCTTTGTCTGCACCATGTCCCAGTACCTCTTGCACACATTCATAGAGATGAAGGTGATGTAGAAAATACCGCCCAGGAGATTCTGTATGCTTAGCGTCTCTGCTACTGAGAAGCCGCGGTCCAGCACCATTTCTTTACTGAAAGTCTCACAGTCCAGAGCAGGGGTCCGGCCTTCCACTTCAGCACCACAGTCTGCCTCATCCATGGCTCTAAGGTGGGTACACTCCCAGGGCTGCGTCTGTTGTCTGTTCCATTTCCATTACTGGACTTGGATTGACTACTTCCGCTGCCAGAGCTCTGAACTGAGTCAACAGTCATGCCTTCGCTTCTGGGTTTGGCTGCCGTGTCAGCCTGCTCCACTGTATTGGTGCTGGCTGCCCTGGCTCCTCCTACTGCGGCATTCTGGGGGTTCTTCTTCTCCTTAGTGTGTGCTTGAAGGTCTGTAGAGGTCTTGATGGGTGCGCAGGTTGCCATCTTTCCCTCTTTCAGAGCCTTGTGTCAGAGCCTGTGTCTTTGCTCTGCCTCTGGCGTATTCGCAGTTTTCCGAATTGTAACTGGTCTTTCTTTGGCAATTCCTTCTGGAGCTTTATCAGATTTTGCTATGCAAGTTTCCTTGTAAGGATGTGCCTTGTGCAGTGTCTCTGTGCAGCTCTACCGGTGTTTACGCCGTTTCACGTATTCGCAGTTTAGGCGCAACTATTCTTGAGTGGTCCCTTGCTTGTGGTTCAGGCTACTCCAAACTTCAGGTGCACAAGATTCCTGGAGAGGAGTTTCCTGCGCAGTCTTTGTGCGCTGTCAAGCGTTTCCGCAGTTTCACCATTTAGCGCCTTGCTTTCTCAAGCTTCGGCTTGTAGATTGTTCCCTTCGGAGCTCTTACCACCGCAGGAGAGTGTGCCTTCCCACAAGGGCTTCTGAGCGTCTTCTACCTCACCGGTGTTAGGAAGGGGCAGAGCCCAACCAGCATTTATTTCCCCCGGGTGTTGGCGAATCAGCGTCAGATGGAAGCCTTCTCCGCCGCCGGAGGAAGTGCCTTCCGTTAGGAATACTGTGCTTCTCTAACCTCACCCGTGTTATGCAGTGGCCGGAACCACTGCAAGCATTAATCTCCCCCCGGTGTTGGCGATAAGCAACAGTTAACCACTCATGAACAGCTGTTTCGTTGTCTATGCAACTCTTCAGCATGAGGTTGGTACTATTCATCTACTGTGTTGGAAGCTTCTCACATCTGCTTTAGAGGTAAGAAAACACACCTAAGTTTATTAAAATGGAATACCAGACCTTTAACAGCCTTCATTCAACTTAAGGTGACATGAATACAACAAAATATCATACTACACAGTAGACAAGACATACAACAAACATAACCTGGTATAACAATTTTAGGATGTAAGATGGGGGAGTATAATTAAAACATTGGAGAGAAACTGACAGTCCCAGAATGCAACAGTGCCATATTTGAATACTCACAGCAATGCTGCAATGTAGGTCACCAACCAACAGATGGCAGTGCATAGTACAATGCTGCAATGCAAGATTCAACCAATAGATGGCAGGGCAGAGCACAATGCTGCAATGCAAGATTCAACCAATAGATGGCAGGGCAGAGCACAATGTTGCAATGCAAGTTTTAATCCAATAGATGGCGAGGTTGAGGTTGAAGGACTTGAGACAGGAAAAGTCCATAGCAGATGTATTGCTGGAATGTCCATGGAATCCCACAGTCCTCATATATCAAAGGGACATAAAAGTTCAACCTCCTGTTCCGTCACACCCTGCTCATGTGTTGTCCATAAGGTTTGACAACTCTGTAGCTGAGCATCCTAACTGTACAGGTTAAAACACTCAAGAATTAGTGTTTTCTGTGTCTATATGAGAATGTTCCAGTAGAGGTTTGTGTGAACCTCAGGTCAAACTTTGCATCACCAACATCACCATAAACAGCAAGGGGTGATCTTCATGAAGGTGTTGTCAAGACATCAATCCAGTCACATGGAAGATCTTCAGTTCAAGGATGGATCATGTTACGGATGCCTGCGGGACAAGAGGACAGGATTTGGAGCAGTAGACCTGAACTGATCATCAAGCAACAACAATTTAGTCTTTTTCATCCCCTCAGTTTTCACAGTTACAGGTGAGTACACAAACCATTGCTTGACAATGTGTTGTGTACTCATCTGTAACCAATTCTGTGGGTAACTAAGGACATGTGCACCAGTCCTATGGATATGTGCCCCTGACATGTATACACACATTAACAAGTGTTCTCAGAGCTCCATGGAAGTAATGACATTGTGCTGCCACTGTGAAAGTGACAGTGGCAGCCCAATGTCATTTGTTCCATGGAACTGTTAGGACACATTTGTTGATGTGTGTATTCATGTCAGGGGCACATATGTCTGCACACTCACAGGTCAGCATGGAGTCCCTGGTAATCTGATCTACGTCTCATGACCTCTACATTGTGTGACAATACCACTGTACATCCACCCTTGTGCTGCTCTTCTCAGCTCTAGCACAGTACAGGTCCCATATTGAGTCTAATGTCCCTTTAACCCCTGATGTGCCTGAATATTATCCAATGCATATCATTAGATAATACTCTTTCGCTACTGGGCTAGCACAGTTGTTCAGGCTATAATCATGGCATATCCAGTTAGTTGCTGTCAATCAAGCCGTGTAAGGTGATGAACATGGGTAAAATGTTGTACCTTGTTTCTCTGGGGGTGTGCGTGATATCCTTGGGGTCTGTATGTCAACGTGGAGAGTGGAATGGAGGATGGTTGTTGAGTCCACACACACAATTTGCCACGTCCACTGCCAGTGCAGTGCTGTGTCACTGTTCCTGTGGGGTGAGACAGAACAACATGTGCAGTGTGGTTAGTGTCACAGGACTGATGGGGGACTTGCATGGATTGTTTGCATGCATGTGTTATACTCACAGGTGAAGTGTTCCGTGATGAGCCTGTCTCTGATCTGTGCCCCTCTCATGGTCTCCTCCACATGCCCGATGTCCATGGCCACTTCCTGTATGGGGGGGTCCGGTATGTGATCCAGCAGTCTGGTGTCCACTGCGATGTTGTGCAGTATTGCGCACGCCACAATGATGTCACACACCTTAGCCGGTGCATACTGCAGTGCTCCCCCAGAGTGGTCCAGACATCGGAATCTTGACTTGAGAAGCCCAAATGTTCGCTCAATAGCATTCCTCGTTCTGGCATGAGCCTGGTTGTAGCTTTCCTGGGCATGTGTTTGGGGATTGGCCAGAGGGGTCAGTAGCCAGGACTTGCATCCATAGCCAGCATCACCTGTGTAATGTGAGTGACATGGTGAGACAGGGAGCACATGTTGTGTGAATGATGTTTTGTGTGGTGGACGTAGTATCTGTGGGTCAGGTGCATGCTGAGCAGAGTGGTGTGTACGCCTGTGTATGTGGTTTGATTTTGTTTTGTGAACTCACCCACTAGCCATCCCTCTGTAAAGGTTCCATTCTCAAAATCTCTGTGGACTGAGGAGTTTTGTAGAATGTATGCATCATGTGTGTTGCCAGGATATTTTGCACAGACATTCATGATCCTCATGTTGCTGTCACACACCATCTGCACGTTGATGGAGTGGAAGTTCTTCCTGTTGACGAATATCTGTGCGTCACATGCTGGGGCCTTAATCCGGACATGGGTGCAATCTATAGCACCCATGACCCTGGGTATGCCTCCCTTTGCATAAAAGGCCTGCTTGATGTGTATCCAGTCCATGTCGGTGGTGGGAAAATGTATATAGGTACTGGCCTTGCTTTTGAGGGCTGGCAGGACCTGGGCAGCACTCTGGAGAATGTGGCCTGTGACATGCCAGATGCGTAACCCTCAGTGGACTGGAAGGCCCCGCTTGCCATGAAGTGTATGGCACAGAGTAGTTTCTGCAGGCCAGTTAGAGCATGGTTGTGGATGTAGATGGGATCCACCTGCTCCTTGATGACCTCATACAAGGCAATGATGCTGTCAGGCCTCAACCTGTAGCGATCAATGACCTCGTCATCAGCCATTCCAAAGAGTGTGACCCTTGGGCGGTATACCCTGGGCCTTGGTGGTCGTCTATACATCCTCTGCCCTCCAGGTGGGGATGGACTCCTGTGTGGCTGCTGAGCCAGAGCCTCCTCACTTGCAACAGGTGGAGGCTGTTGATGAGGAGTGCTTGGAGGTTGCTGATGTTCCCTAGCTCTCTCCCTTGCACGCCTTCTCCGCAGTCTTCGCAACAATATGTAACCCAACATACTGTTTGCTCTCTCTATCTGTCTCTCTCTCTACCTCTCTCTCTCTCTAGCTCTCTCTCTCCCTCCCTGAGTGGAAAACAAGCCACAAGTGAGTGTGTTGAGTTGTCCCTTTAAGTACTTGCTAGGGCGTTGTGTAGGTGTGGTGATGAGGTGAGTGCTGACCAATGGAGAGTTGTTTGTGTCCAGGTAAGTGTTTGCAGGTGTGTGTGTGTTATAAGATGTGGTGTGTTGTGCTGGTTCTGTGTGTGCCATTTGCGGACGTGCAGTTGTGGGGTGCAGGTCGCATGTTGATGTTGCCCAGGTGAGCTTGTATTTGCAGGGTCCGCTTTGTGTGATGACCCCCATTGTTCCGTGCCATGTTGTGTTGTTGTTTTTTTGTGTGTCATTGTCCCTGTGGTGTTGGTTGTTGTTGTGTGTGTAGTGATTTGTGTTGTGTGTACATTTTTGTGTTGTTTTGGCATTGCACGGGTTAATTTTCCCATTTACATGGTTGTGCGGTAAGCCTTTTGTGTCTTTTCCTCTGTAACGGGTGTTTAGTTTTGGCCGTTAACTGTCTAACGTGTGAGAAAAGTGGGTCTTAACTTAGCCTTTAGGTGTGTCTTTTTTTCAGCCGTTATCAGTACCGCAAGCCTTTGAATAGCTCTGGGGTATGTTGTTGAATGCGTCTGAATGCACGTAAGTGTATCGGCCGTTAGGATTGTGCAACTGCCGTTAGCTGTTGTTTAGACGGATCTTTGAATTGCAACATGACACTTAACGCACCCGTTAGTGATTTTTTTTGCTAACGGCTGCCTTTAAATCTAGCCCTATGTATCTTATGGTTACAAAGTATTTCAATGTATCTTAAGGCTTAAGGTTGTGTTCAGCGTACTGGCCGCGGTCGCATGGTACTCCACGGGTTAAGGCTGTTTTAAGCAGACGTGTGGTTTTACTATGTGGGAGCGGTCAGTGTGCTGACCAATGGACCGAGCGGTGGCGGATTTAAATAGCCGCTCTTTGCCAGCGTTTGGGTTTCATTTTATGTATAGCCTGCATTACTGATGAAGCAGCGTTGTAGCACTGCGAAACGCGTTTTTAGTGGGTAATTTTAATATTTTTATGTGAGCATTTATCATTATTGTGAATAAATTTCTATTTTGGGATTTTTGCTGGAGCGGCTATTATCTTTTTGGATTGAAAGTGGACAGTGGATCTGGTGGGAGCTGATGAAAGAATACCGAGCAAGGAGGTAAGATATCCCTGAAAGTGTGTTTAGCTGTGCGTGTACATAAGTATACATACAGCCATACTTGAATGTGAGTGCAATTCATCTTAATTTGTCATTGACACTTTGTCTATCAGATGTAAGCACTATCGGCACCCTCTGCGTGTGTTTTTTTGTCTTTTGGGTATCCGTTTCCTTTGAGAGTGGAGGTGAAGAGTGGCAGCCATACTCTGAGGTGGAGAGAGCTGGTAAAGGGACAGCTTGAATATCCCTATGCTTTACAGCTGGTTTGCATTCTATAGGTGTCCATCAATTATAAGGATATTACACCAGGAAGCGCTTCTTGTTTCTTTTTGTTCCCTATAAAGCCGTAAATAAGCTTATGGACTTCCCTAGTTCCTTTATAAACCAATCCCCACAAAGCCAGACAGGGTTAAGTGTCAATAAAATGGCTCTTCGCCGTTCGGACGCAAGAGCAGTTTTAGCGTTTCCCAGTAAACATATCGATCTCTGGAACCAGCCACGTAAAACTTGTATGTCAATATGAGAATTATTGGTTAAGGTGTCCACGGCCAATTCAAACATTTTCGTCAATAGGCCCAAAATATCCAATAATTTATCTTGACAAGCCTTTAAAGACTTGTCGATCCCTTTTCTCGGGTCTTTGCCAGATTTACTTAGAAATTGTATTCATTTCGGGTCCAGCTCAGGGGTCTCGCATGCCTTATTGGTAATCGTGGGTCTAGGGCATCCTGCCCTCAATCTATTTCTGGCACGTTTTGATAAAGCTTTTCTCACCCACATTTCCACATATTTGCCAACATAATCCATAGGGGACCACTCAGACGACCACGAATGTTCAATATCATCCAGGTCAAATAAGATATTGCCCTGGTATTTGGAATATGGACAGATCTTTTACAGCATCCGCAATTTGGCTACATTTAGGTGTCAGAATCCTCAGTACAAGATTTTTCATTGGAGGAAGGTTGGACCCTGTGACGGTACCAGTGCCCCCCTCGTGTGGGTGTCCCTGTCAGTCGCTGCTTCCTTCAATCCTGAGCAAGGCTGCTTTGCTGGAATATCACAGTTTTCCCCACAGTCACCAGGCAGGACTAGTGTATTGTGGTTTAGAATCAGTTCACTTTATTTACTGGAACACACAGCTTATATACACTTACAGAGACTCTTACCAAGGTGAGCATGTAAAATAGGACTTTGAACAGTGTTTCTACACTTGACCAATCAGCCACCAGCACCCTTATCAAGATCAGCATGCAAATTAGGGCTTGAAAAAGGGACATTCTCACTGGATCATAAATAACCTCCCTGATTGGTCAAGGAAGCAAAGCAGGAATAAATTAACATTCCTTAGCACAGATCTGGAGTTTATTGGAAGCAACGCCCAACCCCCACTATCTCTGCACTCTAGATCCCACCTACCAAATCCCTCCACAGGACCCACAGTACTACACCATGTCACACAATTACCCCATGTCACACAATATATAACACACTGATCAACATTTCAACTGTTATAGTCCTGGAGGTGAACGTCACCACATGTCCCTGTGCTGATTCCCCCAATCAGTCCAAGGGCAGTCCTTTTCTGTGACACCCTGTGTCCATCAAGAAGCACAGGGTGACTTAGACCCACGAGGGGACTGGGACCCTGGGAAAGCCACTTCCCCATGCATAGAGTCCATAGTCTGTAGGAAAGGGCCTGGCCCCCAGGCCCCTCCAGGAGCCAAGGGCCCGGTGGTTCCCGTGACAGACCCAATCCTCGTTGTCAGTGTCATCAGAGTCCGATGAGCAATACTAATCAGTCTTAGCTCTTTTAGCTCGTCTATGTCCCGATTTAACGTCCCCTTGGGACTGGGGTCTTATATGTGGGGCTGCGCCGCACCAGTCAGAATTGACCTTAGATGGCAAAGTCATAGACACTGTATCACGTACATGCTCATCACAATCCTCAGGAGCCACATGTTTACGTTTCTGGGACCGCTTACCCCCTAATTTCACCCTAGGAACCTTCTTGGCTGACTGAGACTCCTCAGCAGACCAGAAGAAATCCCATGGCTTGTGTAATCATTAGGGTCATCTAATTCCCTACCAAGGGTCACAGATGTGGTATTATTCCCCATACCAGGGGTCATCATAGATGTGGTATTATTCCCCATACCAGGGGTTGTATGTGGCATAGCCAGAGCAAATGATTCCATAAAGGACTCTGATAATTTTTTAACTGTGGAAGTCATGACCATGCTCATTGTATTAGACCTAGAGGCCTCCATAACTTTTGAAAACTGTGTAGCCTGAGCATTGAAGGGGATATCCTCAGACACCAGCTTAACATCTGTGTCCAGCTCATCCTCATCAACTCTATAGCCTATAGAGTTAGGGCTATCACTCTCTTCCCCAGATCTGGACATAATAGAATAAACACTCAAAAATATTAGAAAGAAAAAAGATATACACTTTATCCTCCGGCTATAGCTAAATAACAGGCAGAATAGGAACAGACCAGTCAGAGTCTGCACTCAGAAATCAGGAATTAAGGTCTAAAAATGAGATAAAACTAGAGGCCAACAAAGTAATACTAAAATAATGATAATAGGGCTGTGTAAACTGCAGCCTGAACTACAACTGAACTATGATAATAATAGTATAAGTTTGGAGAAAAATATAGGGTAAAACCTGCTTAGATGAGCTCATGAGGACTGTCGAGACAAAACTAACTGCACACTAAGGAAGAATCCCGCACATGCGCAATAAGCCGTCTTGATCTACCAATGGAAACCAAGTGGCCACTGTGCATGCGCGTCCACCGAACAACAAAACCACAACAAATGCAGCGCATGCACGGCGGCCCAAATACGAACCCTCAACACGCCGGCAAACACGGTATAAGCGGGAGCAGCTAACGCAAATGGCCGCACAAAAGGTCCAAAAGGTAAAAAACGGATCAAAATAACCAGGTACACGCTACCCCAAATACCACAGAAAACGCAACCTAGACATGGGGAAAAATGTAGGCAAAACACATAAAAACAGACAGGGACACCCATGCAAGCACTCACTGTGTGTGATGATATAAAGCAAGGTATAACACATAACCTACACAAACACACACTGTAATGTATAAAAAAGAATGTATAATGAAGAAAAACTCCATAAGGGAGTCACCAAAGACACCAACTATCAAATCCAAGCAAAAAAATGCACACCACAGAAAAAACACTGTACTCATCTGAGGGGAGCAGCAAAGAAGAGGAGGAGATCCTGGTTGCACTTCAGTTTGATGGACTAGATGATACATGATTGGTGGAATTGCGGATATGGAATCTAGCAAGTTTTTCTTGCTTATTTGCGTTGTTCAAATCAAGTTTGCTTTGCTGCTGAGGGTTGCAGTGGAGAAGTTTAAGCAAAATATGAACCCTCCGGTCTTGATATAAAATTACTGTGTGTAACAGAAGGATTCACCTAGGTGGATAGCCATCATACACACACACACACACACATTAATTGTATGGAAATACATGACTGCTATATGATGTATAACAATCTAGGTACATACTTCTGATTTACACAGTAATTATACAGATAGCTTTAATTTTTGTACTGTCTCAAGTACAATGGGTTAGAACAAAAATGGCAAGATATGAACATAAAATGGCTTTCATCTTAATTATTTGCATTGCATTAGAATTAAATAAGTAAAAATTAAGTTACATTGTGTGAGGAAAACCCACTTCTCACTATGTTATTGGCACTTCTGCGAGTAGCAGGCGCTCTTTAATTTTGCCATGGGCTCTAGCTCCAGATCTTTTTGGAACGTAGCAACGCCCCTGACTCCAACCCTTACCCTAGCTACCCTAACCCTCAGAACACCAACCTATCACGGAGCCCATGTATTGCTGGCTACTTTTTGACACATTATTTCTAATGCTTTCTTATTGGCTAGCGTGTGATTACTCCACCCAGTGGTAGCCTTTAAGTACTGTGCCCTGTCACTCATACAGGGCCCTTTCATGGTGTTCCCGTTGCTTAGTGCCTTGCTGCCGTTATTCGTGTGATTTCCTGTGTATGACCCGGTTTGCCTGACTACTCTCTATCAGTTCCTGTTCCTGCTCCGTGTACCGACCCGGCCTGGCTGACGTTCCTGCTCCGTGTACCGACTTGGATTGGCTGACGTTCCTGCTCCGTGTACCGACCAGGCCTGGCTGACATTCATGCTCTGTGTACATACCCGGCC
>JBBDGT010000360.1:103765-250811 GCA_037306005.1 Rhinophrynus dorsalis
TACTGACCTGTAATTAGTATATCTCCTCTATTTAACATCTACTGTACTGACCTGTAACTAGTATCTCCTCTCTCTCTAACTACTACTATACTGACCTGTAACTAGTATCTCACCTCTATCTAACTACTACTGTACTGACCTATATCTAGTATCTCTCTTCTATCTAACTGCTACTGTACTGACCTGTAACTAGTATCTGTCCTCTATCTAACTACTACTGTACTGACCTGTAATTAGTATCTCTCCTCTATCTAACTACTACTGTACTGACCTGTAACTAGTATCTCTCCTCTATCTAACTACTACTGTACTGACCTGTAACTAGTATCTCTCCTCTACCTAACTACTACTGTACTGACCTGTAACTAGTATCTATCCTCTATCTAACTGCTACTGTACTGACCTGTAACTAGTATCTCTCTTCTATCTAACTACTACTGTACTGACCTGTAACTAGTATCTCCCCTCTATCTAACTACTAGTGTACTGACCTGTAACTAGTATCTCCCCTCTATCTAACTACTACTGTACTGACCTGTAACTAGTATCTCTTTTCTATCTAACTACTAGTGTTCTGACCTGTAACTAGTATCTCTCCTCTATCTAACTACTACTGTACTGACCTGTAACTAGTATCTTTCCTCTATATAACTACTACTGTACTGACCTGTATCTAGTATCTCTCCTCTATATAACTACTACTGTACTGTCCTGTAACTAGTATCTCCCCTCTACCTAACTACTACTGTACTGACCTGTAACTTGTATCTCTCCTCTATCTAACTATCATTGTACTGACCTGTAACTAGTATCTCTCCTCTATCTAACTACTACTGTACTGACCTGTAACTAGTATCTCTCCTCTATATAACTACTACTGTACTGACCTGTAACTAGTATATCCCCTCTACCTAACTACTACTGTACTGACCTGTAACTAGTATCTCTCCTCTATCTAACTATCACTGTACTGACCTGTAACTAGTATCTCTCCTCTATCTAACTACTACTGTACTGACCTGTAACTAGTATCTCTCCTCTATATAACTACTACTGTACTGACCTGTAACTAGTATCTCCCCTCTAGCTACTACTGTACTGACCTGTAACTAGTATCTCTCCTATATCTAACTATTACTGTACTGACCTGTAACTAGTATCTCTCTTCTATCTAACTGCTACTGTACTGACCTGTAAGTAGCATCTTTCCTCTAACTACTACTGTACTGACCTGTAACTAGTATCTCTCCTCTATCTAACTACTACTGTACTGACCTGTAACTAGTATCTCTCCTCTATATAACTACTACTGTACTGACCTGTAACTAGTATCTCCCCTCTACCTAACTACTACTGTACTGACCTGTAACTAGTATCTCTCCTCTATCTAACTATCACTGTACTGACCTGTAACTAGTATCTCTCCTCTATCTAACTACTACTGTACTGACCTGTAACTAGTATCTCTCCTCTATCTAACTGCTACTGTACTGACCTGTAACTAGTATCTCTCCTCTATCTAACTACTACTGTACTGACCTGTAACAAGTATCTCTCCTCTATCTAACTACTACTGCACTGACCTATAACTAGTATATCCCCTCTATTTAACTACTACTATACTGACCTGTTTCTAGTATCTCTCCTCTATCTAACTATTATTCTACTGAACTGTAACTAGTATATCTCCTCTGTATAACTACTACTGTACTGACCTGTAACTAGTATCTCTCCTCTATCTAACTACTACTGTACTGACCTGTAACTAGTATCTCTCTTCTATCTAACTACTACTGTACTGATCTATAACTAGTATCTGTCCTCTATCTAACTACTACTGTACTGACCTGTAATTAGTATCTCACCTCTATCTAACTACTACTGTACTGATCTATAACTAGTATCTCTCTTCTATCTAACTGCTACTGTACTGACCTGTAACTAGTATCTGTCCTGTATCTAACTACTACTGTACTGACCTGTAACTAGTATCTCTCCTCTATCTAACTACTACTGTACTGACCTGTAACTAGTATCTCTCCTCTATCTAACTACTACTGTACTGACCTATAACTAGTATCTCTCATCTATCTAACTGCTACTGTACTGACCTGTAACTAGTATCTCTCCTCTGTCTAACTACTACTGTACAGACCTGTAACTAGTATCTCTCTTCTATCTAACTACTACTGTACTGACCTGTAATTAGTATCTCTCCTCTATCTAACTACTACTGTACTGACCTGTCACTAGTATCTGTCCTGTATCTAACTACTACTGTACTGACCTGTAATTAGTATCTCTCCTCTATCTAACTACTACTGCACTGACCTATAACTAGTATATTCCCTCTATTTAACTACTACTATACTGACCTGTAACTAGTATCTCTCCTCTATCTAACTATTATTGTACTGACCTGTAACTAGTATATCTCCTCTGTATAACTACTACTGTACTGACCTGTAACTAGTATCTGTCCTCTATCTAACTACTACTGTACTAACTTGTAACTAGTATCTCTCCTCTAACTGCTACTGTACTAACCTGTAACTAGTATCTGTCCTCTATCTAACTACTACTGTACTGACCTGTAACTAGTATCTGTCCTGTATCTAACTACTACTGTACTGACCTGTAACTAGTATCTCTCCTCTATCTAACTACTACTGTACTGACCTGTAACTAGTATCTCTCCTCAGTCTAACTACTACTGTACTGACCTGTAACTAGTATCTCTCCTCTATCTAACTACTACTGTACTGACCTGTAACTAGTATCTCTCTTCTGTCTAACTACTACTGTACTGATATATAACTAGTATCTGTCCTCTATCTAACTACTACTGTACTGACCTGTAATTAGTATCTCTCCTCTATCTAACTACTACTGTACTGATCTATAACTAGTATCTCTCTTCTATCTAACTGCTACTGTACTGACCTGTAACTAGTATCTGTCCTGTATCTAACTACTACTTTACTGACCTGTAACTAGTATCTCTCCTCTATCTAACTGCTACTGTACTGACCTCTAAGTAGTATCTCTCCTCTATCTAACTACTACTGTACTGACCTGTAACTAGTATCTCTCCTCTATCTAACTACTACTGTACTAACCTGTAACTAGTATCTCTCCTCTATCTAACTAATACTGTACTGACCTATAACTAGTATCTCTCATCTATCTAACTGCTACTGTACTGACCTGTAACTAGTATCTCTCCTCTGTCTAACTACTACTGTACAGACCTGTAACTAGTATCTCTCTTCTAACTACCACTGTACTGACCTGTAATTAGTATCTCTCCTCTATCTAACTACTACTGTACTGACCTGTAACTAGTATCTGTCCTGTATCTAACTACTACTGTACTGACCTGTAATTAGTATCTCTCCTCTATCTAACTACTACTGCACTGACCTATAACTAGTATATCCCCTCTATTTAACTACTACTATACTGACCTGTAACTAGTATCTCTCCTCTATCTAACTATTATTGTACTGACCTGTAACTAGTATATCTCCTCTGTATAACTACTACTGTACTGACCTGTAACTAGTATCTGTCCTCTATCTAACTACTACTGTACTAACTTGTAACTAGTATCTCTCCTCTAACTGCTACTGTACTGACCTGTAACTAGTATCTGTCCTCTATCTAACTACTACTGTACTGACCTGTAACTAGTATCTCCCCTCTAACTGCTACTGTACTGACCTGTAACTAGTATCTCTCCTCTATCTAACTACTACTTTACTGACCTGTAACTAGTATCTCCCCTTTATCTAACTACTACTGTACTGACCTGTAACTAGTATCTCTCATCTATCTAACTACTACTGTAAAGACCTGTAACTAGTATCTGTCCTGTATCTAACTACTACTGTACTGACCTGTAATTAGTATCTCTCCTCTATCTAACTACTACTTTACTGACCTGTAACTAGTATCTCTCCTCTATCTAACTACTACTGTACTGACCTGTAACTAGTATATCTCCTCTATCTAACTACTACTGTACTGACCTGTAACTAGTATCTCCCCTTTATCTAACTACTACTGTACTGACCTGTAACTAGTATCTGTCCTGTATCTAACTACTACTGTACTGACCTGTAACTAGTATCTCTCCTCTATCTAACTGCTACTGTACAGACATGTAACTAGTATCTCTCCTCTGTCTAACTACTACTATACTGACCTGTAACTAGTATCTCTACTTTGTCTAACTACTACTGTACTGACCAGTAACTAGTATCTCTCCTCTATCTAACTACTACTGTACTGACCTGTAACTAGTATCTCCCCTTTATCTAACTACTACTGTACTGACCTGTAATTAGTATCTCTCCTCTATCTAACTACTACTGTACTGACCTGTAACTAGTATCTCTCTTCTATCTAACTACTACTGTACTGACCTGTAACTAGTATCTCTCCTCTATTTAACTGCTACTGTACTGACCTGTAACTAGTATCTCCCCTCTATCTAATTGCTACTGTACTGACCTGTAACTAGTATCTCTCCTCTATCTAACTACTACTGTCCTGACCTGTAACTAGTATCTCTCCTCTATCTAACTGCTACTGTACTGACCTGTAACTAACATCTTCCCTCTATCTAACTACTACTGTACTGACCTGTAACTAGTATCTCTCCTCTATATAACTACTACTGTACTGACCTGTAACTAGTATCTCTCCTCTGTCTAACTACTACAGTACTGACCTGTAACTAGTATCTCTCCTCTGTCTAACTACTACTGTACTGAATGTAATTAGTATCTCTCCTCTATCTAACTACTACTGTACTGACCTATAACTAGTATCTCCTCCCTATCTAACTACTACTGTACTGACCTATAACTAGTATCTCCCCTCTATCTAACTGCTACTGTACTGACCTGTAACTAGTATCTCTCCTCTATCTAACTACTACTGTACTGACCTGTAACTAGTATCTCTCCTCTATCTAACTACTACTGTACTGACCTGTAACTAGTATCTCTCCTCTATCTAACTGCTACTGTACTGACCTGTAACTAGTATCTCTCCTCTATCTAACTACTACTGTACTGACCTGAAACTAGTATCTCTCCTCTATCTAACTACTACTGTACTGACCTGTAACGAGTATCTCTCCTCTGTCTAACTACTACTGTACAGACCTGTAACTAGTATCTCTCCTCTATCTAACTACTACTGTATTGACCTGTAACTAATATCTCCCCTCTATCTAACTACTACTGTACTGACCTGTAACTAGTATCTGTCCTGTATCTAACTACTACTGTACTGACCTGTAATTAGTATCTCTCCTCTATCTAACTACTACTGTACTGACGTATAACTAGTATATCCCCTCTATCTAACTACTACTGTACTGACCTGTAACTAATATCTCTCCTCTGTCTAACTACTACTGTACTGACCTGTAACTAGTATCTCCCCTCTATCTAACTACTACTGTACTGACCTGTAACTAGTATCTCTCCTCTATCTAACTATTATTGTACTGACCTGTAACTAGTATCTCTCCTCTGTATAACTACTACTGTACTGACCTGTAACTACTATCTCTCCTCTATCTAACTACTACTGTACTAACTTGTAACTAGTATCTCTCCTCTAACTGCTACTGTACTGACCTGTAACTAGTGTCTGTCCTCTAACTACTACTGTACTGACCTGTAACTAGTATCTCCCATCTAGCTACTACTGTACTGACCTATAACTAGTATCTCATTTCTATCTAACTGCTACTGTACTGACCTGTAACTAGTATCTCCCCTCTATCTAATTACTACTGTACTGACCTGTAACTAGTATCTCTCCTCTATCTAACTACTACTGTACTGACCTGTATCTAGTATCTCTCTTCTATCTAACAGCCACTGTACTGATCTGTAACTAGTATCTCTCTTCTATCTATCTACTACTGTACTGACCTGTAACTAGTATCTCTCCTCTATCTAACTACTACTGTACTGACCTGTAACTAGTATCTCTCCTCTATCTAACTACTACTGTACTGACCTATAACTAGTATCTCTCCTCTATCTAACTACTACTGTACTGACCTGTAACTAGTATCTCTTTTCTATCTAACTACTACTGTACTGACCTGTATCTAGTATCTCTCTTCTATCTAACAGCCACTGTACTGATCTGTAACTAGTATCTCTCTTCTATCTATCTACTACTGTACTGACCTGTAACTAGTATCTCTCCTCTATCTAACTACTACTGTACTGACCTGTAACTAGTATCTCTCCTCTATCTAACTACTACTGTACTGACCTATAACTAGTATCTGTCCTCTATCTAACTACTACTGTACTGACCTGTAATTAGTATCTCTCCTCTATCTAACTACTACTGTACTGATCTATAACTAGTATCTCTCTTCTATCTAACTGCTACTGTACTGACCTGTAACTAGTATCTGTCCTGTATCTAACTACTACTGTACTGACCTGTAACTAGTATCTCTCCTCTATCTAACTGCTACTGTACTGACCTCTAAGTAGTATCTCTACTCTATCTAACTACTACTGTACTGACCTGTAACTAGTATCTCTCCTCTATCTAACTACTACTGTACTGACCTGTAACTAGTATCTCTCCTCTATCTAACTACTACTGTACTGACCTATAACTAGTATCTCTCATCTATCTAACTGCTACTGTACTGACCTGTAACTAGTATCTCTCCTCTGTCTAACTACTACTGTACAGACCTGTAACTAGTATCTCTCTTCTATCTAACTACTACTGTACTGACCTGTAATTAGTATCTCTCCTCTATCTAACTACTACTGTACTGACCTGTCACTAGTATCTGTCCTGTATCTAACTACTACTGTACTGACCTGTAATTAGTATCTCTCCTCTATCTAACTACTACTGCACTGACCTATAACTAGTATATTCCCTCTATTTAACTACTACTATACTGACCTGTAACTAGTATCTCTCCTCTATCTAACTATTATTGTACTGACCTGTAACTAGTATATCTCCTCTGTATAACTACTACTGTACTGACCTGTAACTAGTATCTGTCCTCTATCTAACTACTACTGTACTAACTTGTAACTAGTATCTCTCCTCTAACTGCTACTGTACTAACCTGTAACTAGTATCTGTCCTCTATCTAACTACTACTGTACTGACCTGTAACTAGTATCTGTCCTGTATCTAACTACTACTGTACTGACCTGTAACTAGTATCTCTCCTCTATCTAACTACTACTGTACTGACCTGAAACTAGTATCTCTCCTCAGTCTAACTACTACTGTACTGACCTGTAACTAGTATCTCTCCTCTATCTAACTACTACTGTACTGACCAGTAACTAGTATCTCTCTTCTGTCTAACTACTACTGTACTGATATATAACTAGTATCTGTCCTCTATCTAACTGCTAGTGTACTGACCTGTAACTAGTATCTCTCCTCTATCTAACTACTACTGTACTGACCTGTAACTAGTATCTCTCCTCTATCTAACTGCTACTGTACTGACCTGTAACTAGTATCTCTCCTCTATCTAACTACTACTGTACTGACCTGAAACTAGTATCTCTCCTCTATCTAACTACTACTGTACTGACCTGTAACGAGTATCTCTCCTCTGTCTAACTACTACAGTACAGACCTGTAACTAGTATCTCTCCTCTATCTAACTACTACTGTATTGACCTGTAACTAATATCTCCCCTCTATCTAACTACTACTGTACTGACCTGTAACTAGTATCTGTCCTGTATCTAACTACTACTGTACTGACCTGTAATTAGTATCTTTCCTCTATCTAACTACTACTGTACTGACCTATAACTAGTATATCCCCTTTATCTAACTACTACTGTACTGACCTGTAACTAATATCTCTCCTCTGTCTATCTACTACTATACTGACCTGTAACTAGTATCTCTCCTCTGTATAACTACTACTGTACTGACCTGTAACTAGTATCTCCCCTCTATCTAACTACTACTGTACTGACCTGTAACTAGTATCTCTCCTCTATCTAACTATTATTGTACTAACCTGTAACTAGTATCTCTCCTCTGTATAACTACTACTGTACTGACCTGTAACTACTATCTCTCCTCTATCTAACTACTACTGTACTAACTTGTAACTAGTATCTCTCCTCTAACTGCTACTGTACTGACCTGTAACTAGTGTCTGTCCTCTAACTACTACTGTACTGACCTGTAACTAGTATCTCCCCTCTATCTAATTACTACTGTACTGACCTGTAACTAGTATCTCTCCTCTATCTAAATACTACTGTACTGACCTGTATCTAGTATCTCTCTTCTATCTAACAACCACTGTACTGATCTGTAACTAGTATCTCTCTTCTATATATCTACTACTGTACTGACCTGTAACTAGTATATCTCCTCTATCTAACTACTACTGTACTGACCTGTAACTAGTATCTCTCCTCTATCTAACTACTACTGTACTGACCTATAACTAGTATCTCTCCTCTATCTAACTACTACTGTACTGACCTGTAACTAGTATCTCTTTTCTATCTAACTACTACTGTACATACCTGTAACTAGTATCTCTCCTATATCTAACTACTACTGTACTGACCTGTAACTAGTATCTGTCCTGTATCTCACTGCTACTGTACTGACCTGTAATTAGTATATCTCCTCTATTTAACATCTACTGTACTGACCTGTAACTAGTATCTCCTCTCTCTCTAACTACTACTATACTGACCTGTAACTAGTATCTCACCTCTATCTAACTACTACTGTACTGACCTATATCTAGTATCTCTCTTCTATCTAACTGCTACTGTACTGACCTGTAACTAGTATCTGTCCTCTATCTAACTACTACTGTACTGACCTGTAATTAGTATCTCTCCTCTATCTAACTACTACTGTACTGACCTGTAACTAGTATCTCTCCTCTATCTAACTACTACTGTACTGACCTGTAACTAGTATCTCTCCTCTACCTAACTACTACTGTACTGACCTGTAACTAGTATCTATCCTCTATCTAACTGCTACTGTACTGACCTGTAACTAGTATCTCTCTTCTATCTAACTACTACTGTACTGACCTGTAACTAGTATCTCCCCTCTATCTAACTACTAGTGTACTGACCTGTAACTAGTATCTCCCCTCTATCTAACTACTACTGTACTGACCTGTAACTAGTATCTCTTTTCTATCTAACTACTAGTGTTCTGACCTGTAACTAGTATCTCTCCTCTATCTAACTACTACTGTACTGACCTGTAACTAGTATCTTTCCTCTATATAACTACTACTGTACTGACCTGTATCTAGTATCTCTCCTCTATATAACTACTACTGTACTGTCCTGTAACTAGTATCTCCCCTCTACCTAACTACTACTGTACTGACCTGTAACTTGTATCTCTCCTCTATCTAACTATCATTGTACTGACCTGTAACTAGTATCTCTCCTCTATCTAACTACTACTGTACTGACCTGTAACTAGTATCTCTCCTCTATATAACTACTACTGTACTGACCTGTAACTAGTATATCCCCTCTACCTAACTACTACTGTACTGACCTGTAACTAGTATCTCTCCTCTATCTAACTATCACTGTACTGACCTGTAACTAGTATCTCTCCTCTATCTAACTACTACTGTACTGACCTGTAACTAGTATCTCTCCTCTATATAACTACTACTGTACTGACCTGTAACTAGTATCTCCCCTCTAGCTACTACTGTACTGACCTGTAACTAGTATCTCTCCTATATCTAACTATTACTGTACTGACCTGTAACTAGTATCTCTCTTCTATCTAACTGCTACTGTACTGACCTGTAAGTAGCATCTTTCCTCTAACTACTACTGTACTGACCTGTAACTAGTATCTCTCCTCTATCTAACTACTACTGTACTGACCTGTAACTAGTATCTCTCCTCTATATAACTACTACTGTACTGACCTGTAACTAGTATCTCCCCTCTACCTAACTACTACTGTACTGACCTGTAACTAGTATCTCTCCTCTATCTAACTATCACTGTACTGACCTGTAACTAGTATCTCTCCTCTATCTAACTACTACTGTACTGACCTGTAACTAGTATCTCTCCTCTATCTAACTGCTACTGTACTGACCTGTAACTAGTATCTCTCCTCTATCTAACTACTACTGTACTGACCTGTAACAAGTATCTCTCCTCTATCTAACTACTACTGCACTGACCTATAACTAGTATATCCCCTCTATTTAACTACTACTATACTGACCTGTTTCTAGTATCTCTCCTCTATCTAACTATTATTCTACTGAACTGTAACTAGTATATCTCCTCTGTATAACTACTACTGTACTGACCTGTAACTAGTATCTCTCCTCTATCTAACTACTACTGTACTGACCTGTAACTAGTATCTCTCTTCTATCTAACTACTACTGTACTGATCTATAACTAGTATCTGTCCTCTATCTAACTACTACTGTACTGACCTGTAATTAGTATCTCACCTCTATCTAACTACTACTGTACTGATCTATAACTAGTATCTCTCTTCTATCTAACTGCTACTGTACTGACCTGTAACTAGTATCTGTCCTGTATCTAACTACTACTGTACTGACCTGTAACTAGTATCTCTCCTCTATCTAACTACTACTGTACTGACCTGTAACTAGTATCTCTCCTCTATCTAACTACTACTGTACTGACCTATAACTAGTATCTCTCATCTATCTAACTGCTACTGTACTGACCTGTAACTAGTATCTCTCCTCTGTCTAACTACTACTGTACAGACCTGTAACTAGTATCTCTCTTCTATCTAACTACTACTGTACTGACCTGTAATTAGTATCTCTCCTCTATCTAACTACTACTGTACTGACCTGTCACTAGTATCTGTCCTGTATCTAACTACTACTGTACTGACCTGTAATTAGTATCTCTCCTCTATCTAACTACTACTGCACTGACCTATAACTAGTATATTCCCTCTATTTAACTACTACTATACTGACCTGTAACTAGTATCTCTCCTCTATCTAACTATTATTGTACTGACCTGTAACTAGTATATCTCCTCTGTATAACTACTACTGTACTGACCTGTAACTAGTATCTGTCCTCTATCTAACTACTACTGTACTAACTTGTAACTAGTATCTCTCCTCTAACTGCTACTGTACTAACCTGTAACTAGTATCTGTCCTCTATCTAACTACTACTGTACTGACCTGTAACTAGTATCTGTCCTGTATCTAACTACTACTGTACTGACCTGTAACTAGTATCTCTCCTCTATCTAACTACTACTGTACTGACCTGTAACTAGTATCTCTCCTCAGTCTAACTACTACTGTACTGACCTGTAACTAGTATCTCTCCTCTATCTAACTACTACTGTACTGACCTGTAACTAGTATCTCTCTTCTGTCTAACTACTACTGTACTGATATATAACTAGTATCTGTCCTCTATCTAACTACTACTGTACTGACCTGTAATTAGTATCTCTCCTCTATCTAACTACTACTGTACTGATCTATAACTAGTATCTCTCTTCTATCTAACTGCTACTGTACTGACCTGTAACTAGTATCTGTCCTGTATCTAACTACTACTTTACTGACCTGTAACTAGTATCTCTCCTCTATCTAACTGCTACTGTACTGACCTCTAAGTAGTATCTCTCCTCTATCTAACTACTACTGTACTGACCTGTAACTAGTATCTCTCCTCTATCTAACTACTACTGTACTAACCTGTAACTAGTATCTCTCCTCTATCTAACTAATACTGTACTGACCTATAACTAGTATCTCTCATCTATCTAACTGCTACTGTACTGACCTGTAACTAGTATCTCTCCTCTGTCTAACTACTACTGTACAGACCTGTAACTAGTATCTCTCTTCTAACTACCACTGTACTGACCTGTAATTAGTATCTCTCCTCTATCTAACTACTACTGTACTGACCTGTAACTAGTATCTGTCCTGTATCTAACTACTACTGTACTGACCTGTAATTAGTATCTCTCCTCTATCTAACTACTACTGCACTGACCTATAACTAGTATATCCCCTCTATTTAACTACTACTATACTGACCTGTAACTAGTATCTCTCCTCTATCTAACTATTATTGTACTGACCTGTAACTAGTATATCTCCTCTGTATAACTACTACTGTACTGACCTGTAACTAGTATCTGTCCTCTATCTAACTACTACTGTACTAACTTGTAACTAGTATCTCTCCTCTAACTGCTACTGTACTGACCTGTAACTAGTATCTGTCCTCTATCTAACTACTACTGTACTGACCTGTAACTAGTATCTCCCCTCTAACTGCTACTGTACTGACCTGTAACTAGTATCTCTCCTCTATCTAACTACTACTTTACTGACCTGTAACTAGTATCTCCCCTTTATCTAACTACTACTGTACTGACCTGTAACTAGTATCTCTCATCTATCTAACTACTACTGTAAAGACCTGTAACTAGTATCTGTCCTGTATCTAACTACTACTGTACTGACCTGTAATTAGTATCTCTCCTCTATCTAACTACTACTTTACTGACCTGTAACTAGTATCTCTCCTCTATCTAACTACTACTGTACTGACCTGTAACTAGTATATCTCCTCTATCTAACTACTACTGTACTGACCTGTAACTAGTATCTCCCCTTTATCTAACTACTACTGTACTGACCTGTAACTAGTATCTGTCCTGTATCTAACTACTACTGTACTGACCTGTAACTAGTATCTCTCCTCTATCTAACTGCTACTGTACAGACATGTAACTAGTATCTCTCCTCTGTCTAACTACTACTATACTGACCTGTAACTAGTATCTCTACTTTGTCTAACTACTACTGTACTGACCAGTAACTAGTATCTCTCCTCTATCTAACTACTACTGTACTGACCTGTAACTAGTATCTCCCCTTTATCTAACTACTACTGTACTGACCTGTAATTAGTATCTCTCCTCTATCTAACTACTACTGTACTGACCTGTAACTAGTATCTCTCTTCTATCTAACTACTACTGTACTGACCTGTAACTAGTATCTCTCCTCTATTTAACTGCTACTGTACTGACCTGTAACTAGTATCTCCCCTCTATCTAATTGCTACTGTACTGACCTGTAACTAGTATCTCTCCTCTATCTAACTACTACTGTCCTGACCTGTAACTAGTATCTCTCCTCTATCTAACTGCTACTGTACTGACCTGTAACTAACATCTTCCCTCTATCTAACTACTACTGTACTGACCTGTAACTAGTATCTCTCCTCTATATAACTACTACTGTACTGACCTGTAACTAGTATCTCTCCTCTGTCTAACTACTACAGTACTGACCTGTAACTAGTATCTCTCCTCTGTCTAACTACTACTGTACTGAATGTAATTAGTATCTCTCCTCTATCTAACTACTACTGTACTGACCTATAACTAGTATCTCCTCCCTATCTAACTACTACTGTACTGACCTATAACTAGTATCTCCCCTCTATCTAACTGCTACTGTACTGACCTGTAACTAGTATCTCTCCTCTATCTAACTACTACTGTACTGACCTGTAACTAGTATCTCTCCTCTATCTAACTACTACTGTACTGACCTGTAACTAGTATCTCTCCTCTATCTAACTGCTACTGTACTGACCTGTAACTAGTATCTCTCCTCTATCTAACTACTACTGTACTGACCTGAAACTAGTATCTCTCCTCTATCTAACTACTACTGTACTGACCTGTAACGAGTATCTCTCCTCTGTCTAACTACTACTGTACAGACCTGTAACTAGTATCTCTCCTCTATCTAACTACTACTGTATTGACCTGTAACTAATATCTCCCCTCTATCTAACTACTACTGTACTGACCTGTAACTAGTATCTGTCCTGTATCTAACTACTACTGTACTGACCTGTAATTAGTATCTCTCCTCTATCTAACTACTACTGTACTGACGTATAACTAGTATATCCCCTCTATCTAACTACTACTGTACTGACCTGTAACTAATATCTCTCCTCTGTCTAACTACTACTGTACTGACCTGTAACTAGTATCTCCCCTCTATCTAACTACTACTGTACTGACCTGTAACTAGTATCTCTCCTCTATCTAACTATTATTGTACTGACCTGTAACTAGTATCTCTCCTCTGTATAACTACTACTGTACTGACCTGTAACTACTATCTCTCCTCTATCTAACTACTACTGTACTAACTTGTAACTAGTATCTCTCCTCTAACTGCTACTGTACTGACCTGTAACTAGTGTCTGTCCTCTAACTACTACTGTACTGACCTGTAACTAGTATCTCCCATCTAGCTACTACTGTACTGACCTATAACTAGTATCTCATTTCTATCTAACTGCTACTGTACTGACCTGTAACTAGTATCTCCCCTCTATCTAATTACTACTGTACTGACCTGTAACTAGTATCTCTCCTCTATCTAACTACTACTGTACTGACCTGTATCTAGTATCTCTCTTCTATCTAACAGCCACTGTACTGATCTGTAACTAGTATCTCTCTTCTATCTATCTACTACTGTACTGACCTGTAACTAGTATCTCTCCTCTATCTAACTACTACTGTACTGACCTGTAACTAGTATCTCTCCTCTATCTAACTACTACTGTACTGACCTATAACTAGTATCTCTCCTCTATCTAACTACTACTGTACTGACCTGTAACTAGTATCTCTTTTCTATCTAACTACTACTGTACTGACCTGTATCTAGTATCTCTCTTCTATCTAACAGCCACTGTACTGATCTGTAACTAGTATCTCTCTTCTATCTATCTACTACTGTACTGACCTGTAACTAGTATCTCTCCTCTATCTAACTACTACTGTACTGACCTGTAACTAGTATCTCTCCTCTATCTAACTACTACTGTACTGACCTATAACTAGTATCTCTCCTCTATCTAACTGCTACTGTACTGACCTGTAACTAGTATCTCTCCTCTATCTAACTACTACTGTACTGACCTGTAACTAGTATCTGTCCTGTATCTCACTACTACTGTACTGACCTGTAATTAGTATATCTCCTCTATCTAACTTCTACTGTACTGACCTGTAACTAGTATCTCCCCTCTCTCTAACTACTACTATACTGACCTGTAACTAGTATCTCCCCTCTATCTAACTACTACTGTACTGACCTATATCTAGTATCTCTCTTCTATCTAACTGCTACTGTACTGACCTGTAACTAGTATCTGTCCTCTATCTAACTACTACTGTACTGACCTGTAATTAGTATCTCTCCTCTATCTAACTACTCCTATACTGACCTGTAACTAGTATCTCTCCTCTATCTAACTACTACTGTACTGACCTGTAACTAGTATCTCTCCTCTACCTAACTACTACTGTACTGACCTGTAACTAGTATCTATCCTCTATCTAACTGCTACTGTGCTGACCTGTAACTAGTATCTCTCTTCTATCTAACTACTACTGTACTGACCTGTAACTAGTATCTCCCCTCTATCTAACTACTAGTGTACTGACCTGTAACTAGTATCTCCCCTCTATCTAACTACTACTGTACTGACCTGTAACTAGTATCTCTTTTCTATCTAACTACTACTGTTCTGACCTGTAACTAGTATCTCTCCTCTATCTAACTACTACTGTACTGACCTGTAACTAGTATCTTTCCTCTATATAACTACTACTGTACTGACCTGTATCTAGTATCTCTCCTCTATATAACTACTACTGTACTGACCTGTAACTAGTATCTCCCCTCTACCTAACTACTACTGTACTGACCTGTAACTAGTATCTCTCCTCTATCTAACTATCATTGTACTGACCTGTAACTAGTATCTCTCCTCTATCTAACTACTACTGTACTGACCTGTAACTAGTATCTCTCCTCTATCTAACTACTACTGTACTGACCTGTAACTAGTATCTCCCCTCTACCTAACTACTACTGTACTGACCTGTAACTAGTATCTCTCCTCTATCTAACTATCACTGTACTGACCTGTAACTAGTATCTCTCCTCTATCTAACTACTACTGTACTGACCTGTAACTAGTATCTCTCCTCTATATAACTACTACTGTACTGACCTGTAACTAGTATCTCCCCTCTAGCTACTACTGTACTGACCTGTAACTAGTATCTCTCATATATCTAACTATTACTGTACTGACCTGTAACTAGTATCTCTCTTCTATCTAACTGCTACTGTACTGACCTGTAAGTAGCATCTTTCCTCTAACTACTACTGTACTGACCTGTAACTAGTATCTCTCCTCTATATAACTACTACTGTACTGACCTGTAACTAGTATCTCCCCTCTACCTAACTACTACTGTACTGACCTGTAACTAGTATCTCTCCTCTATCTAACTATCACTGTACTGACCTGTAACTAGTATCTCTCCTCTATCTAACTACTACTGTACTGACCTGTAACTAGTATCTCTCCTCTATCTAACTGCTACTGTACTGACCTGTAACTAGTATCTCTCTTCTATCTAACTACTACTGTACTGACCTGTAACAAGTATCTCTCCTCTATCTAACTACTACTGCACTGACCTATAACTAGTATATCCCCTCTATTTAACTACTACTATACTGACCTGTTTCTAGTATCTCTCCTCTATCTAACTATTATTCTACTGACCTGTAACTAGTATATCTCCTCTGTATAACTACTACTGTACTGACCTGTAACTAGTATCTCTCCTCTATCTAACTACTACTGTACTGACCTGTAACTAGTATCTGTCTTCTATCTAACTACTACTGTACTGATCTATAACTAGTATCTGTCCTCTATCTAACTACTACTGTTCTGACCTGTAATTAGTATCTCTCCTCTATCTAACTACTACTGTACTGATCTATAACTAGTATCTCTCTTCTATCTAACTGCTACTGTACTGACCTGTAACTAGTATCTGTCCTGTATCTAACTACTACTGTACTGACCTGTAACTAGTATCTCTCCTCTATCTAACTGCTACTGTACTGACCTCTAAGTAGTATCTCTACTCTATCTAACTACTACTGTACTGACCTGTAAATAGTATCTCTCCTCTATCTAACTACTACTGTATTGACCTGTAACTAGTATCTCTCCTCTATCTAACTACTACTGTACTGACCTATAACTAGTATCTCTCATCTATCTAACTGCTACTGTACTGACCTGTAACTAGTATCTCTCCTCTGTCTAACTACTACTGTACAGACCTGTAACTAGTATCTCTCTTCTATCTAACTACTACTGTACTGACCTGTAACTAGTATCTGTCCTGTATCTAACTACTACTGTACTGACCTGTAATTAGTATCTCTCCTCTATCTAACTACTACTGCACTGACCTATAACTAGTATATCCCCTCTATTTAACTACTACTATACTGACCTGTAACTAGTATCTCTCCTCTATCTAACTATTATTGTACTGACCTGTAACTAGTATATCTCCTCTGTATAACTACTACTGTACTGACCTGTAACTAGTATCTGTCCTCTATCTAACTACTACTGTACTAACTTGTAACTAGTATCTCTCCTCTAACTGCTACTGTACTGACCTGTAACTAGTATCTGTCCTCTAACTACTACTGTACTAACCTGTAACTAGTATCTCTCTTCTATCTAACTACTACTGTACTGACCTGTAACTAGTATCTCCCCTCTAACTGCTACTGTACTGACCTGTAACTAGTATCTCTCCTCTATCTAACTACTACTTTACTGACCTGTAACTAGTATCTGTCCTCTATCTAACTACTACTGTACTGACCTGTAACTAGTATCTCTCTTCTATCTAACATCCACTGTACTGACCTGTAACTAGTATCTCTCTTCTATCTAACTACTACTGTACAGACCTGTAACTAGTATCTCTCTTCTATCTAACATCCACTGTACTGACCTGTAACTAGTATCTGTCCTCTATCTAACTACTACTGTACTAACTTGTAACTAGTATCTCTCCTCTAACTGCTACTGTACTGACTTGTAACTAGTATCTGTCCTCTAACTGCTACTGTACTAACCTCTAACTAGTATCTCTCCTCTAACTGCTACTGTATAGACATGTAACTAGTATCTCTCCTCTGTCTAACTACTACTGTACTGACCTGTAACAAGTATCTCTCCTCTATCTAACTACTACTGTACTGACCAGTAACTAGTATCTCTCCTCTATCTAACTACTACTGTACTGACCTGTAACTAGTATCTCCCCTTTATCTAACTACTACTGTACTGACCTGTAACTAGTATCTCTCATCTATCTAACTACTACTGTAAAGACCTGTAACTAGTATCTGTCCTGTATCTAACTACTACTCTACTGACCTGTAATTAGTATCTCTCCTCTATCTAACTACTACTGTACTGACCTGTAACTAGTATCTCTCCTCTATCTAACTACTACTGTACTGACCTGTAACTAGTATATCTCCTCTATCTAACTACTACTGTACTGACCTGTAACTAGTATCTCCCCTTTATCTAACTACTACTGTACTGACCTGTAACTAGTATCTGTCCTGTATCTAACTACTACTGTACTGACCTGTAACTAGTATCTCTCCTCTATCTAACTGCTACTGTACAGACATGTAACTAGTATCTCTCCTCTGTCTAACTACTACTGTACTGACCTGTAACTAGTATCTCTACTTTGTCTAACTACTACTGTACTGACCAGTAACTAGTATCTCTCCTCTATCTAACTACTACTATACTGACCTGTAACTAGTATCTCCCCTTTATCTAACTACTACTGTACTGACCTGTAACTAGTATCTGTCCTCTATCTAACTACTACTGTACTGACCTGTAATTAGTATCTCTCCTCTATCTAACTACTACTGTACTGACCTGTAACTAGTTTCTCTCTTCTATCTAACTACTACTGTACTGACCTGTAACTAGTATCTCTCCTCTATCTAACTACTACTGTACTGACCTGTAACTAGTATCTCCCCTCTATCTAATTGCTACTGTACTGACCTGTAACTAGTATCTCTCCTCTATCTAACTACTACTGTCCTGACCTGTAACTAGTATCTCTCCTCTATCTAACTGCTACTGTACTGACCTGTAACTAACATCTTCCCTCTATCTAACTACTACTGTACTGACCTGTAACTAGTATCTCTCCTCTATATAACAACTACTGTACTGACCTGTAACTAGTATCTCTCCTCTGTCTAACTACTACTGTACCGACCTGTAACTAGTATCTCTCCTCTGTCTAACTACTACTGTACTGACTGTAATTAGTATCTCTCCTCTATCTAACTACTACTGTACTGACCTATAACTAGTATATCCTCCCTATCTAACTACTACAGTACTGACCTATAACTAGTATCTCCCCTCTATCTAACTGCTACTGTACTGACCTGTAACTAGTATCTCTCCTCTATCTAACTACTACTGTACTGACCTGTAACTAGTATCTCTCCTCTATCTAACTACTACTGTACTGACCTGTAACTAGTATCTCTCCTCTATCTAACTGCTACTGTACTGACCTGTAACTAGTATCTCTCCTCTATCTAACTACTACTGTACTGACCTGAAACTAGTATCTCTCCTCTATCTAACTACTACTGTACTGACCTGTAACGAGAATCTCTCCTCTGTCTAACTACTACTGTACAGACCTGTAACTAGTATCTCTCCTCTATCTAACTACTACTGTATTGACCTGTAACTAATATCTCCCCTCTATCTAACTACTACTGTACTGACCTGTAACTAGTATCTGTCCTGTATCTAACTACTACTGTACTGACCTGTAATTAGTATCTCTCCTCTATCTAACTACTACTGTACTGACCTATAACTAGTATATCCCCTCTATCTAACTACTACTGTACTGACCTGTAACTAATATCTCTCCTCTGTCTAACTACTACTGTACTGACCTGTAACTAGTATCTCTCCTCTGTATAACTACTACTGTACTGACCTGTAACTAGTATCTCCCCTCTATCTAACTACTACTGTACTGACCTGTAACTAGTATCTCTCCTCTATCTAACTATTATTGTACTGACCTGTAACTAGTATCTCTCCTCTGTATAACTACTACTGTACTGACCTGTAACTACTATCTCTCCTATATCTAACTACTACTGTACTAACTTGTAACTAGTATCTCTCCTCTAACTGCTACTGTACTGACCTGTAACTAGTGTCTGTCCTCTAACTACTACTGTACTGACCTGTAACTAGTATCTCCCATCTAGCTACTACTGTACTGACCTATAACTAGTATCTCATTTCTATCTAACTGCTACTGTACTGACATGTAACTAGTATCTCCCCTCTATCTAATTACTACTGTACTGACCTGTAACTAGTATCTCTCCTCTATCTAACTACTACTGTACTGACCTGTATCTAGTATCTCTCTTCTATCTAACAGCCACTGTACTGATCTGTAACTAGTATCTCTCTTCTATCTAACTACTACTGTACTGACCTGTAACTAGTATCTCTCCTCTATCTAACTACTACTGTACTGACCTGTAACTAGTATCTCTCCTCTATCTAACTACTACTGTACTGACCTATAACTAGTATCTCTCCTCTATCTAACTACTACTGTACTGACCAGTAAATAGTATCTCCCCTCTATCTAACTACTACTGTACTGACCTGTAACTAGTATTTCTTTTCTATCTAACTACTACTGTACATACCTGTATCTAGTATCTCTCCTCTATCTAACTACTACTGTACTGACCTGTAACTAGTATCTGTCCTGTATCTCACTACTACTGTACTGACCTGTAATTAGTATATCTCCTCTATCTAACTTCTACTGTACTGACCTGTAACTAGTATCTCCCCTCTCTCTAACTACTACTATACTGACCTGTAACTAGTATCTCCCCTCTATCTAACTACTACTGTACTGACCTATATCTAGTATCTCTCTTCTATCTAACTGCTACTGTACTGACCTGTAACTAGTATCTGTCCTCTATCTAACTACTACTGTACTGACCTGTAATTAGTATCTCTCCTCTATCTAACTACTACTGTACTGACCTGTAACTAGTATCTCTCCTCTATCTAACTACTACTGTACTGACCTGTAACTAGTATCTCTCCTCTACCTAACTACTACTGTACTGACCTGTAACTAGTATCTATCCTCTATCTAACTACTACTGTACTGACCTGTAACTAGTATCTCTCTTCTATCTAACATCCACTGTACTGACCTGTAACTAGTATCTCTCGTCTATCTAACTACTACTGTACAGACCTGTAACTAGTATCTCTCTTCTATCTAACATCCACTGTACTGACCTGTAACTAGTATCTGTCCTCTATCTAACTACTACTGTACTAACTTGTAACTAGTATCTCTCCTCTAACTGCTACTGTACTGACTTGTAACTAGTATCTGTCCTCTAACTGCTACTGTACTAACCTCTAACTAGTATCTCTCCTCTAACTGCTACTGTATAGACATGTAACTAGTATCTCTCCTCTGTCTAGCTACTACTGTACTGACCTGTAACTAGTATCTCTCCTCTATCTAACTACTACTGTACTGACCAGTAACTAGTATCTCTCCTCTATCTAACTACTACTGTACTGATCTGTAACTAGTATCTCCCCTTTATCTAACTACTACTGTACTGACCTGTAACTAGTATCTCTCATCTATCTAACTACTACTGTAAAGACCTGTAACTAGTATCTGTCCTGTATCTAACTACTACTCTACTGACCTGTAACTAGTATCTGTCCTGTATCTAACTACTACTGTACTGACCTGTAACTAGTATCTCTCCTCTATCTAACTGCTACTGTACAGACATGTAACTAGTATCTCTCCTCTGTCTAACTACTACTGTACTGACCTGTAACTAGTATCTCTACTTTGTCTAACTACTACTGTACTGACCAGTAACTAGTATCTCTCCTCTATCTAACTACTACTGTACTGACCTGTAACTAGTATCTCCCCTTTATCTAACTACTACTGTACTGACCTGTAACTAGTATCTGTCCTCTATCTAACTACTACTGTACTGACCTGTAATTAGTATCTCTCCTCTATCTAACTACTACTGTACTGACCTGTAACTAGTTTCTCTCTTCTATCTAACTACTACTGTACTGACCTGTAACTAGTATCTCTCCTCTATCTAACTACTACTGTACTGACCTGTAACTAGTATCTCCCCTCTATCTAATTGCTACTGTACTGACCTGTAACTAGTATCTCTCCTCTATCTAACTACTACTGTCCTGACCTGTAACTAGTATCTCTCCTCTATCTAACTGCTACTGTACTGACCTGTAACTAACATCTTCCCTCTATTTAACTACTACTGTACTGACCTGTAACTAGTATCTCTCCTCTATATAACAACTACTGTACTGACCTGTAACTAGTATCTCTCCTCTGTCTAACTACTACTGTACCGACCTGTAACTAGTATCTCTCCTCTGTCTAACTACTACTGTACTGACTGTAATTAGTATCTCTCCTCTATCTAACTACTACTGTACTGACCTATAACTAGTATATCCTCCCTATCTAACTACTACTGTACTGACCTATAACTAGTATCTCCCCTCTATCTAACTGCTACTGTACTGACCTGTAACTAGTATCTCTCCTCTATCTAACTACTACTGTACTGACCTGTAACTAGTATCTCTCCTCTATCTAACTACTACTGTACTGACCTGTAACTAGTATCTCTCCTCTATCTAACTGCTAATGTACTGACCTGTAACTAGTATCTCTCCTCTATCTAACTACTACTGTACTGACCTGAAACTAGTATCTCTCCTCTATCTAACTACTACTGTACTGACCTGTAACGAGAATCTCTCCTCTGTCTAACTACTACTGTACAGACCTGTAACTAGTATCTCTCCTCTATCTAACTACTACTGTATTGACCTGTAACTAATATCTCCCCTCTATCTAACTACTACTGTACTGACCTGTAACTAGTATCTGTCCTGTATCTAACTACTACTGTACTGACCTGTAATTAGTATCTCTCCTCTATCTAACTACTACTGTACTGACCTATAACTAGTATATCCCCTCTATCTAACTACTACTGTACTGACCTGTAACTAATATCTCTTCTGTCTAACTACTACTGTACTGACCTGTAACTAGTATCTCTCCTCTGTATAACTACTACTGTACTGACCTGTAACTAGTATCTCCCCTCTATCTAACTACTACTGTACTGACCTGTAACTAGTATCTCTCCTCTATCTAACTATTATTGTACTGACCTGTAACTAGTATCTCTCCTCTGTATAACTACTACTGTACTGACCTGTAACTACTATCTCTCCTCTATCTAACTACTACTGTACTAACTTGTAACTAGTATCTCTCCTCTAACTGCTACTGTACTGACCTGTAACTAGTGTCTGTCCTCTAACTACTACTGTACTGACCTGTAACTAGTATCTCCCATCTAGCTACTACTGTACTGACCTATAACTAGTATCTCATTTCTATCTAACTGCTACTGTACTGACCTGTAACTAGTATCTCCCCTCTATCTAATTACTACTGTACTGACCTGTAACTAGTATCTCTCCTCTATCTAACTACTACTGTACTGACCTGTATCTAGTATCTCTCTTCTATCTAACAGCCACTGTACTGATCTGTAACTAGTATCTCTCTTCTATCTAACTACTACTGTACTGACCTGTAACTAGTATCTCTCCTCTATCTAACTACTACTGTACTGACCTGTAACTAGTATCTCTCCTCTATCTAACTACTACTGTACTGACCTATAACTAGTATCTCTCCTCTATCTAACTACTACTGTACTGACCAGTAAATAGTATCTCCCCTCTATCTAACTACTACTGTACTGACCTGTAACTAGTATCTCTTTTCTATCTAACTACTACTGTACATACCTGTATCTAGTATCTCTCCTCTATCTAACTACTACTGTACTGACCTGTAACTAGTATCTGTCCTGTATCTCACTACTACTGTACTGACCTGTAATTAGTATATCTCCTCTATCTAACTTCTACTGTACTGACCTGTAACTAGTATCTCCCCTCTCTCTAACTACTACTATACTGACCTGTAACTAGTATCTCCCCTCTATCTAACTACTACTGTACTGACCTATATCTAGTATCTCTCTTCTATCTAACTGCTACTGTACTGACCTGTAACTAGTATCTGTCCTCTATCTAACTACTACTGTACTGACCTGTAATTAGTATCTCTCCTCTATCTAACAACTACTGTACTGACCTGTAACTAGTATCTCTCCTCTATCTAACTACTACTGTACTGACCTGTAACTAGTATCTCTCCTCTACCTAACTACTACTGTACTGACCTGTAACTAGTATCTATCCTCTATCTAACTGCTACTGTACTGACCTGTAACTAGTATCTCTCTTCTATCTAACTACTACTGTACTGACCTGTAACTAGTATCTCCCCTCTATCTAACTACTAGTGTACTGACCTGTAACTAGTATCTCCCCTCTATCTAACTACTACTGTACTGACCTGTAACTAGTATCTCTTTTCTATCTATCTACTACTGTACATACCTGTAACTAGTATCTCTCCTCTATCTAACTACTACTGTACTGAACTGTAACTAGTATCTGTCCTCTATCTAACTGCTACTGTACTGACCTGTAACTAGTATCTGTCCTGTATCTCACTACTACTGTACTGACCTGTAATTAGTATCTCTCCTCTATCTAACTTCTACTGTACTGACCTGTAACTAGTATCTCCCCTCTATCTAACTACTACTATACTGACCTGTAACTAGTATCTCCCCTCTATCTAACTACTACTGTACTGACCTATATCTAGTATCTCTCTTCTATCTAACTGCTACTGTACTGACCTGTAACTAGTATCTGTCCTCTATCTAACTACTACTGTACTGACCTGTAATTAGTATCTCTCCTCTATCTAACTACTACTGTACTGACCTGTAACTAGTATCTCTCCTCTATCTAACTACTACTGTACTGACCTGTAACTAGTATCTCTCCTCTACCTAACTTCTACTGTACTGACCTGTAACTAGTATCTATCCTCTATCTAACTGCTACTGTACTGACCTATAACTAGTATCTCTCTTCTATCTAACTACTACTGTACTGACCTATAACTAGTATCTCCCCTCTATCTAACTACTAGTGTACTGACCTGTAACTAGTATCTGTCCTCTATCTAACTACTACTGTACTGACCTGTAACTTGTATCTCTCTTCTATCTAACTACTACTGTACTGACCTGTAATTAGTATCTCTCCTCTATCTAACTACTACTGTACTGACCTGTAACTAGTATCTCTCCTCCAACTACTACTGTACTGACCTGTAACTAGTATCTGTCCTCTATCTAACTACTACTGTACTGACCTGTAATTAGTATCTCTCCTCTATCTAACTACTACTGTACTGACCTGTAACTAGTATCTGTCCTGTATCTAACTACTACTGTACTGACCTGTAATTAGTATCTCTCCTCTATCTAACTACTACTGTACTGACCTGTAACTAGTATCTCTCCTCTATCTAACGACTACTGTACTGACCTGTAACTAGTATCTCTCCTCTATCTAACTACTACTGTACTGACCTGTAACTAGTATCTCCCCTCTATCTAACTACTACTGTACTGACCTATAACTAGTATCTCTCTTCTATCTAACTACTACTGTACTGACCTGTAACTAGTATCTCTCCTCTATCTAACTACTACTGTACTGACCTGTAACTAGTATCTGTCCTCTATATAACTACTACTGTACTGACCTGTAATTAGTATCTCTCCTCTATCTAACTACTACTGTACTGACCTGTAACTAGTATCTCCCCTCTATCTAACTACTACTGTACTGACCTGTAACTAGTATCTCCCCTCTATCTAACTACTACTGTACTGACCTATAACTAGTATCTCTCTTCTATCTAACTGCTACTGTACTGACCTGTAACTAGTATCTCCCCTCTATCTAACTACTACTGTACTGACCTGTAACTAGTATCTCTCCTCTATCTAACTACTACTGTACTGACCTATAACTAGTATCTCTCCTCTATCTAACTGCTACTGTACTGACCTCTAAGTAGTATCTCTCCTCTATCTAACTACTACTGTACTGACCTGTAACTAGTATCTCTCCTCTATCTACTACTGTACTGACCTGTAACTAGTATCTCTCATCTATCTAACTACTACTATACTGACCTGTAACTAGTATCTCCCCTCTATCTAACTACTACTGTACTGACCTATATCTAGTATCTCTCTTCTAACTGCTACTGTACTGACCTGTAACTAGTATCTGTCCTCTATCTAACTACTACTGTACTGACCTGTAATTAGTATCTCTCCTCTATCTAACTACTACTGTACTGACCTGTAACTAGTATCTCTCCTCTATCTAACTACTACTGTACTGACCTGTAACTAGTATCTCTCCTCTACCTAACTACTACTGTACTGACCTGTAACTAGTATCTATCCTCTATCTAACTGCTACTGTACTGACCTGTAACTAGTATCTCTCTTCTATCTAACTACTACTGTACTGACATGTAACTAGTATCTCTCCTCTATCTAACTACTACTGGACTGACCTGTAACTAGTATCTCTCTTCTATCTAACTACTACTGTACTGACCTGTAATTAGTATCTCTCCTCTATCTAACTACTACTGTACTGACCTGTAACTAGTATCTCTCCTCTATCTAACTACTACTGTACTGACCTGTAACTAGTATCTGTCCTCAATCTAACTACTACTGTACTGACCTGTAATTAGTATCTCTCCTCTATCTAACTACTACTGTACTGACCTGTAACTAGTATCTGTCCTGTATCTAACTACTACTGTACTGACCTGTAATTAGTATCTCTCCTCTATCTAACTACTACTGTACTGACCTGTAACTAGTATCTCTCCTCTATCTAACTACTACTGTACTGACCTGTATCTAGTATCTCTCCTCTATCTAACTACTACTGTACTGACCTGTAACTAGTATCTCCCCTCTATCTAACTACTACTGTACTGACCTGTAACTAGTATCTCTCCTCTATATAACTACTACTGTACTGACCTGTAACTAGTATCTCTCCTCTGTCTAACTACTACTGTACTGACCTGTAACTAGTATCTCTCCTCTGTCTAACTACTACTGTACTGACTGTAATTAGTATCTCTCCTCTATCTAACTACTACTGTACTGACCTATAACTAGTATCTCCCCCCATCTAACTACTACTGTACTGACCTATATCTAGTATCTCCCCTCTATCTAACTGCTACTGTACTGACCTGTAACTAGTATCTCTCCTCTATCTAACTACTACTGTACTGACCTGTAACTAGTATCTCTCCTCTATCTAACTACTACTGTACTGACCTGTAACTAGTATCTCTCCTCTATCTAACTACTACTGTACTGACATGTAACGAGTATCTCTCCTCTGTCTAACTACTACTGTACAGACCTGTAACTAGTATCTCTCCTCTATCTAACTACTACTGTATTGACCTGTAACTAATATCTCCCCTCTATCTAACTACTACTGTACTGACCTGTAACTGGTATCTGTCCTGTATCTAACTACTACTGTACTGACCTGTAATTAGTATCTCTCCTCTATCTAACTACTACTGTACTGACCTATAACTAGTATCTCCCCTCTATCTAACTAGTACTGTACTGACCTGTAACTAGTATCTCTCCTCTATCTAACTATTATTGTACTGACCTGTAACTAGTATCTCTCCTCTGTATAACTACTACTGTACTGACCTGTAACTACTATCTCTCCTCTATCTAACTACTACTGTACTAACTTGTAACTAGTATCTCTCCTCTAACTGCTACTGTACTGACCTGTAACTAGTATCTCCCATCTAGCTACTACTGTACTGACCTATAACTAGTATCTCATTTCTATCTAACTGCTACTGTACTGACCTGTAACTAGTATCTCCCCTCTATCTAATTACTACTGTACTGACCTGTAACTAGTATCTCTCCTCTATCTAACTACTACTGTACTGATCTGTAACTAGTATCTCTCTTCTATCTAACAGCCACTGTACTGATCTGTAACTAGTATCTCTCTTCTATCTAACTACTACTGTACTGACCTGTAACTAGTATCTCTCCTCTATCTAACTACTACTGTACTGACCTATAACTAGTATCTCTCCTCTATCTAACTACTACTGTACTGACCAGTAACTAGTATCTCCCCTCTATCTAACTATTACTGTACTGACCTGTAACTAGTATCTCTTTTCTATCTATCTACTACTGTACATACCTGTAACTAGTATCTCTCCTCTATCTAACTACTACTGTACTGACCTGTAACTAGTATCTCTCCTCTGTCTAACTACTACTGTACTGACCTGTAATTAGTATCTCTCCTCTATCTAACTTCTACTGTACTGACCTGTAACTAGTATCTCCCCTCTATCTAACTACTACTGTACTGACCTATATCTAGTATCTCTCTTCTATCTAACTGCTACTGTACTGACCTGTAACTAGTATCTGTCCTCTATCTAACTACTACTGTACTGACCTGTAACTAGTATCTCTCCTCTATCTAACTACTACTGTACTGACCTGTAACTAGTATCTCCCCTCTATCTAACTACTACTGTACTGACCTGTAACTAGCATCTCCCCTCTATCTATCTGCTACTGTACTGACCTGTAATTAGTATCTCTCCTCTATCTAACTACTACTGTACTGACCTGTAACTAGTATCTCTCCTCTATCTAACTACTACTGTACTGACCTGTAACTAGTATCTCTCCTCTACCTAACTTCTACTGTGCTGACCTGTAACTAGTATCTATCCTCTATCTAACTGCTACTGTACTGACCTGTAACTAGTATCTCTCTTCTATCTAACTACTACTGTACTGACCTGTAACTAGTATCTCCCCTCTATCTAACTACTAGTGTACTGACCTGTAACTAATATCTCCCCTCTATCTAACTACTACTGTACTGACCTGTAACTAGTATCTCTCCTCTATCTAACTACTACTGTACTGACCTATAACTAGTATCTCTCCTCTATCTAACTGCTACTGTACTGACCTCTAAGTAGTATCTCTCCTCTATCTAACTACTACTGTACTGACCTGTAACTAGTATCTCTCCTCTATCTACTACTGTACTGACCTGTAACTAGTATCTCTCATCTATCTAACTACTACTATACTGACCTGTAACTAGTATCTCCCCTCTATCTAACTACTACTGTACTGACCTATATCTAGTATCTCTCTTCTAACTGCTACTGTACTGACCTGTAACTAGTATCTGTCCTCTATCTAACTGCTACTGTACTGACCTGTAACTAGTATCTGTCCTGTATCTCACTACTACTGTACTGACCTGTAATTAGTATCTCTCCTCTATCTAACTTCTACTGTACTGACCTGTAACTAGTATCTCCCCTCTATCTAACTACTACTATACTGACCTGTAACTAGTATCTCCCCTCTATCTAACTACTACTGTACTGACCTATATCTAGTATCTCTCTTCTATCTAACTGCTACTGTACTGACCTGTAACTAGTATCTGTCCTCTATCTAACTACTACTGTACTGACCTGTAATTAGTATCTCTCCTCTATCTAACTACTACTGTACTGACCTGTAACTAGTATCTCTCCTCTATCTAACTACTACTGTACTGACCTGTAACTAGTATCTCTCCTCTACCTAACTTCTACTGTACTGACCTGTAACTAGTATCTATCCTCTATCTAACTGCTACTGTACTGACCTATAACTAGTATCTCTCTTCTATCTAACTACTACTGTACTGACCTATAACTAGTATCTCCCCTCTATCTAACTACTAGTGTACTGACCTGTAACTAGTATCTGTCCTCTATCTAACTACTACTGTACTGACCTGTAACTTGTATCTCTCTTCTATCTAACTACTACTGTACTGACCTGTAATTAGTATCTCTCCTCTATCTAACTACTACTGTACTGACCTGTAACTAGTATCTCTCCTCCAACTACTACTGTACTGACCTGTAACTAGTATCTGTCCTCTATCTAACTACTACTGTACTGACCTGTAATTAGTATCTCTCCTCTATCTAACTACTACTGTACTGACCTGTAACTAGTATCTGTCCTGTATCTAACTACTACTGTACTGACCTGTAATTAGTATCTCTCCTCTATCTAACTACTACTGTACTGACCTGTAACTAGTATCTCTCCTCTATCTAACGACTACTGTACTGACCTGTAACTAGTATCTCTCCTCTATCTAACTACTACTGTACTGACCTGTAACTAGTATCTCCCCTCTATCTAACTACTACTGTACTGACCTATAACTAGTATCTCTCTTCTATCTAACTACTACTGTACTGACCTGTAACTAGTATCTCTCCTCTATCTAACTACTACTGTACTGACCTGTAACTAGTATCTGTCCTCTATATAACTACTACTGTACTGACCTGTAATTAGTATCTCTCCTCTATCTAACTACTACTGTACTGACCTGTAACTAGTATCTCCCCTCTATCTAACTACTACTGTACTGACCTGTAACTAGTATCTCCCCTCTATCTAACTACTACTGTACTGACCTATAACTAGTATCTCTCTTCTATCTAACTGCTACTGTACTGACCTGTAACTAGTATCTCCCCTCTATCTAACTACTACTGTACTGACCTGTAACTAGTATCTCTCCTCTATCTAACTACTACTGTACTGACCTATAACTAGTATCTCTCCTCTATCTAACTGCTACTGTACTGACCTCTAAGTAGTATCTCTCCTCTATCTAACTACTACTGTACTGACCTGTAACTAGTATCTCTCCTCTATCTACTACTGTACTGACCTGTAACTAGTATCTCTCATCTATCTAACTACTACTATACTGACCTGTAACTAGTATCTCCCCTCTATCTAACTACTACTGTACTGACCTATATCTAGTATCTCTCTTCTAACTGCTACTGTACTGACCTGTAACTAGTATCTGTCCTCTATCTAACTACTACTGTACTGACCTGTAATTAGTATCTCTCCTCTATCTAACTACTACTGTACTGACCTGTAACTAGTATCTCTCCTCTATCTAACTACTACTGTACTGACCTGTAACTAGTATCTCTCCTCTACCTAACTACTACTGTACTGACCTGTAACTAGTATCTATCCTCTATCTAACTGCTACTGTACTGACCTGTAACTAGTATCTCTCTTCTATCTAACTACTACTGTACTGACATGTAACTAGTATCTCTCCTCTATCTAACTACTACTGGACTGACCTGTAACTAGTATCTCTCTTCTATCTAACTACTACTGTACTGACCTGTAATTAGTATCTCTCCTCTATCTAACTACTACTGTACTGACCTGTAACTAGTATCTCTCCTCTATCTAACTACTACTGTACTGACCTGTAACTAGTATCTGTCCTCAATCTAACTACTACTGTACTGACCTGTAATTAGTATCTCTCCTCTATCTAACTACTACTGTACTGACCTGTAACTAGTATCTGTCCTGTATCTAACTACTACTGTACTGACCTGTAATTAGTATCTCTCCTCTATCTAACTACTACTGTACTGACCTGTAACTAGTATCTCTCCTCTATCTAACTACTACTGTACTGACCTGTATCTAGTATCTCTCCTCTATCTAACTACTACTGTACTGACCTGTAACTAGTATCTCCCCTCTATCTAACTACTACTGTACTGACCTGTAACTAGTATCTCTCCTCTATATAACTACTACTGTACTGACCTGTAACTAGTATCTCTCCTCTGTCTAACTACTACTGTACTGACCTGTAACTAGTATCTCTCCTCTGTCTAACTACTACTGTACTGACTGTAATTAGTATCTCTCCTCTATCTAACTACTACTGTACTGACCTATAACTAGTATCTCCCCCCATCTAACTACTACTGTACTGACCTATATCTAGTATCTCCCCTCTATCTAACTGCTACTGTACTGACCTGTAACTAGTATCTCTCCTCTATCTAACTACTACTGTACTGACCTGTAACTAGTATCTCTCCTCTATCTAACTACTACTGTACTGACCTGTAACTAGTATCTCTCCTCTATCTAACTACTACTGTACTGACATGTAACGAGTATCTCTCCTCTGTCTAACTACTACTGTACAGACCTGTAACTAGTATCTCTCCTCTATCTAACTACTACTGTATTGACCTGTAACTAATATCTCCCCTCTATCTAACTACTACTGTACTGACCTGTAACTGGTATCTGTCCTGTATCTAACTACTACTGTACTGACCTGTAATTAGTATCTCTCCTCTATCTAACTACTACTGTACTGACCTATAACTAGTATCTCCCCTCTATCTAACTAGTACTGTACTGACCTGTAACTAGTATCTCTCCTCTATCTAACTATTATTGTACTGACCTGTAACTAGTATCTCTCCTCTGTATAACTACTACTGTACTGACCTGTAACTACTATCTCTCCTCTATCTAACTACTACTGTACTAACTTGTAACTAGTATCTCTCCTCTAACTGCTACTGTACTGACCTGTAACTAGTATCTCCCATCTAGCTACTACTGTACTGACCTATAACTAGTATCTCATTTCTATCTAACTGCTACTGTACTGACCTGTAACTAGTATCTCCCCTCTATCTAATTACTACTGTACTGACCTGTAACTAGTATCTCTCCTCTATCTAACTACTACTGTACTGATCTGTAACTAGTATCTCTCTTCTATCTAACAGCCACTGTACTGATCTGTAACTAGTATCTCTCTTCTATCTAACTACTACTGTACTGACCTGTAACTAGTATCTCTCCTCTATCTAACTACTACTGTACTGACCTATAACTAGTATCTCTCCTCTATCTAACTACTACTGTACTGACCAGTAACTAGTATCTCCCCTCTATCTAACTATTACTGTACTGACCTGTAACTAGTATCTCTTTTCTATCTATCTACTACTGTACATACCTGTAACTAGTATCTCTCCTCTATCTAACTACTACTGTACTGACCTGTAACTAGTATCTCTCCTCTGTCTAACTACTACTGTACTGACCTGTAATTAGTATCTCTCCTCTATCTAACTTCTACTGTACTGACCTGTAACTAGTATCTCCCCTCTATCTAACTACTACTGTACTGACCTATATCTAGTATCTCTCCTCTATCTAACTACTACTGTACTGACCTGTAACTAGTATCTGTCCTCTATCTAACTACTACTGTACTGACCTGTAACTAGTATCTCTCCTCTATCTAACTACTACTGTACTGACCTGTAACTAGTATCTCCCCTCTATCTAACTACTACTGTACTGACCTGTAACTAGCATCTCCCCTCTATCTATCTGCTACTGTACTGACCTGTAATTAGTATCTCTCCTCTATCTAACTACTACTGTACTGACCTGTAACTAGTATCTCTCCTCTATCTAACTACTACTGTACTGACCTGTAACTAGTATCTCTCCTCTACCTAACTTCTACTGTGCTGACCTGTAACTAGTATCTATCCTCTATCTAACTGCTACTGTACTGACCTGTAACTAGTATCTCTCTTCTATCTAACTACTACTGTACTGACCTGTAACTAGTATCTCCCCTCTATCTAACTACTAGTGTACTGACCTGTAACTAATATCTCCCCTCTATCTAACTACTACTGTACTGACCTGTAACTAGTATCTCTCCTCTATCTAACTACTACTGTACTGACCTATAACTAGTATCTCTCCTCTATCTAACTGCTACTGTACTGACCTCTAAGTAGTATCTCTCCTCTATCTAACTACTACTGTACTGACCTGTAACTAGTATCTCTCCTCTATCTACTACTGTACTGACCTGTAACTAGTATCTCTCATCTATCTAACTACTACTATACTGACCTGTAACTAGTATCTCCCCTCTATCTAACTACTACTGTACTGACCTATATCTAGTATCTCTCTTCTAACTGCTACTGTACTGACCTGTAACTAGTATCTGTCCTCTATCTAACTACTACTGTACTGACCTGTAATTAGTATCTCTCCTCTATCTAACTACTACTGTACTGACCTGTAACTAGTATCTCTCCTCTATCTAACTACTACTGTACTGACCTGTAACTAGTATCTCTCCTCTACCTAACTACTACTGTACTGACCTGTAACTAGTATCTATCCTCTATCTAACTGCTACTGTACTGACCTGTAACTAGTATCTCTCTTCTATCTAACTACTACTGTACTGACATGTAACTAGTATCTCTCCTCTATCTAACTACTACTGGACTGACCTGTAACTAGTATCTCTCTTCTATCTAACTACTACTGTACTGACCTGTAATTAGTATCTCTCCTCTATCTAACTACTACTGTACTGACCTGTAACTAGTATCTCTCCTCTATCTAACTACTACTGTACTGACCTGTAACTAGTATCTGTCCTGTATCTAACTACTACTGTACTGACCTGTAATTAGTATCTCTCCTCTATCTAACTACTACTGTACTGACCTGTAACTAGTATCTCTCCTCTATCTAACTACTACTGTACTGACCTGTATCTAGTATCTCTCCTCTATCTAACTACTACTGTACTGACCTGTAACTAGTATCTCCCCTCTATCTAACTACTACTGTACTGACCTGTAACTAGTATCTCTCCTCTATATAACTACTACTGTACTGACCTGTAACTAGTATCTCTCCTCTGTCTAACTACTACTGTACTGACCTGTAACTAGTATCTCTCCTCTGTCTAACTACTACTGTACTGACTGTAATTAGTATCTCTCCTCTATCTAACTACTACTGTACTGACCTATAACTAGTATCTCCCCCCTATCTAACTACTACTGTACTGACCTATATCTAGTATCTCCCCTCTATCTAACTGCTACTGTACTGACCTGTAACTAGTATCTCTCCTCTATCTAACTACTACTGTACTGACCTGTAACTAGTATCTCTCCTCTATCTAACTACTACTGTACTGACCTGTAACTAGTATCTCTCCTCTATCTAACTACTACTGTACTGACATGTAACGAGTATCTCTCCTCTGTCTAACTACTACTGTACAGACCTGTAACTAGTATCTCTCCTCTATCTAACTACTACTGTATTGACCTGTAACTAATATCTCCCCTCTATCTAACTACTACTGTACTGACCTGTAACTGGTATCTGTCCTGTATCTAACTACTACTGTACTGACCTGTAATTAGTATCTCTCCTCTATCTAACTACTACTGTACTGACCTATAACTAGTATATCCCCTCTATCTAACTACTACTGTACTGACCTGTAACTAATATCTCTCCTCTGTCTAACTACTACTGTACTGACCTGTAACTAGTATCTCTCCTCTGTATAACTACTACTGTACTGACCTGTAACTAGTATCTCCCCTCTATCTAACTAGTACTGTACTGACCTGTAACTAGTATCTCTCCTCTATCTAACTATTATTGTACTGACCTGTAACTAGTATCTCTCCTCTGTATAACTACTACTGTACTGACCTGTAACTACTATCTCTCCTCTATCTAACTACTACTGTACTAACTTGTAACTAGTATCTCTCCTCTAACTGCTACTGTACTGACCTGTAACTAGTATCTCCCATCTAGCTACTACTGTACTGACCTATAACTAGTATCTCATTTCTATCTAACTGCTACTGTACTGACCTGTAACTAGTATCTCCCCTCTATCTAATTACTACTGTACTGACCTGTAACTAGTATCTCTCCTCTATCTAACTACTACTGTACTGATCTGTAACTAGTATCTCTCTTCTATCTAACAGCCACTGTACTGATCTGTAACTAGTATCTCTCTTCTATCTATCTACTACTGTACTGACCTGTAACTAGTATCTCTACTCTAACTGCTACTGTACTGACCTGTAACTAGTATCTCCCCTCTATCTAACTACTACTGTACTGACCTGTAACTAGTATCTCCCCTCTATCTAACTACTACTGTACTGACCTATAACTAGTATCTCTCTTCTATCTAACTGCTACTGTACTGACCTGTAACTAATATCTCCCCTCTATCTAACTACTACTGTACTGACCTGTAACTAGTATGTCTCCTCTATCTAACTACTACTGTACTGACCTGTAACTAGTATCTGTCCTCTAACTACTACTGTACTGACCTGTAACTAGTATGTCTCCTCTATCTAACTGCTACTGTACTGACCTGTAACTAGTATCTCTCTTCTATCTAACTACTACTGTACTGACCTGTAACTAGTATCTATCCTCTATCTAACTGCTACTGTACTAACTTGTAACTAGCATCTCTCCTCTATCTAACTACTACTGTACTGACCTGTAACTAGTATCTCTCTTCTATCTAACTACTACTGTACTGACCTGTAACTAGTATCTCTCCTCTATCTAACTACTACTGTACTGACCTATAACTAGTATCTCTCCTCTATCTAACTACTACTGTACTGACCAGTAACTAGTATCTCCCCTCTATCTAACTATTACTGTACTGACCTGTAACTAGTATCTCTTTTCTATCTATCTACTACTGTACATACCTGTAACTAGTATCTCTCCTCTATCTAACTACTACTGTACTGACCTGTAACTAGTATCTCTCCTCTGTCTAACTACTACTGTACTGACCTGTAATTAGTATCTCTCCTCTATCTAACTTCTACTGTACTGACCTGTAACTTGTATCTCCCCTCTATCTAACTACTACTGTACTGACCTATATCTAGTATCTCTCTTCTATCTAACTGCTACTGTACTGACCTGTAACTAGTATCTGTCCTCTATCTAACTACTACTGTACTGACCTGTAACTAGTATCTCTCCTCTATCTAACTACTACTGTACTGACCTGTAACTAGTATCTCCCCTCTATCTAACTACTACTGTACTGACCTGTAACTAGCATCTCCCCTCTATCTATCTGCTACTGTACTGACCTGTAATTAGTATCTCTCCTCTATCTAACTACTACTGTACTGACCTGTAACTAGTATCTCTCCTCTATCTAACTACTACTGTACTGACCTGTAACTAGTATCTCTCCTCTACCTAACTTCTACTGTGCTGACCTGTAACTAGTATCTATCCTCTATCTAACTGCTACTGTACTGACCTGTAACTAGTATCTCTCTTCTATCTAACTACTACTGTACTGACCTGTAACTAGTATCTCCCCTCTATCTAACTACTAGTGTACTGACCTGTAACTAATATCTCCCCTCTATCTAACTACTACTGTACTGACCTGTAACTAGTATCTCTCCTCTATCTAACTGCTACTGTACTGACCTGTAACTAGTATCTCCCCTCTATCTAACTACTACTGTACTGACCTGTAACTAGTATCTCTCCTCTATCTAACTACTACTGTACTGACCTGTAACTAGTATCTCTCCTCTACCTAACTTCTACTGTACTGACCTGTAACTAGTATCTATCCTCTATCTAACTGCTACTGTACTGACCTGTAACTAGTATCTCTCTTCTATCTAACTACTACTGTACTGACCTGTAACTAGTATCTCCCCTCTATCTAACTACTAGTGTACTGACCTGTAACTAATATCTCCCCTCTACCTAACTTCTACTGTACTGACCTGTAACTAGTATCTATCCTCTATCTAACTGCTACTGTACTGACCTGTAACTAGTATCTCCCCTCTATCTAACTACTACTGTACTGACCTGTAACTAATATCTCCCCTCTATATAACTACTACTGTACTGACCTGTAATTAGTATCTCTCCTCTATCTAACTGCTACTGTACTGACCTGTAACTAGTATCTCTCCTCTATCTAACTACTACTGTACTGACCTGTAACTTGTATCTCTCTTCTATCTAACTACTACTGTACTGACCTGTAATTAGTATCTCTCCTCTATCTAACTACTACTGTACTGACCTGTAACTAGTATCTCTCCTCCATCTACTACTGTACTGACCTGTAACTAGTATCTATCCTCTATCTAACTACTACTGTACTGACCTGTAATTAGTATCTCTCCTCTATCTAACTACTACTGTACTGACCTGTAACTAGTATCTCTCCTCTATCTAACTACTACTGTACTGACCTGTATCTAGTATCTCTCCTCTATCTAACTACTACTGTACTGACCTGTAACTAGTATCTCCCCTCTATCTAACTACTACTGTACTGACCTGTAACTAGTATCTCCCCTCTATCTAACTACTACTGTACTGACCTATAACTAGTATCTCTCTTCTATCTAACTACTACTGTACTGACCTGTAACTAGCATCTCTCCTCTATCTAACTACTACTGTACTGACCTGTAACTAGTATCTCTCCTCTATCTAACTACTACTGTACTGACCTGTAATTAGTATCTCTCCTCTATCTAACTACTACTGTACTGACCTGTAACTAGTATATCCCCTCTATCTAACTACTACTGTACTGACCTGTAACTAGTATCTCCCCTCTATCTAACTACTACTGTACTGACCTATAACTAGTATCTCTCTTCTATCTAACTACTACTGTACTGACCTATAACTAGTATCTCTCTTCTATCTAACTGCTACTGTACTGACCTGTAACTAGTATCTCCCCTCTATCTAACTACTACTGTACTGACCTGTAACTAGTATCTCTCCTCTGTCTAACTACTACTGTACTGACCTGTAACTAGTATCTCTCCTCTATCTAACTACTACTGTACTGACCTGTAACTAGTATCTCTCCTCTATCTAACTACTACTGTACTGACCTGTAACTAGTATATCTCTTCTATCTAACTAGTACTGTACTGACCTGTAACTAGTATCTCTCCTCTATCTAACTACTACTGTACTGACCTTTAACTAGTATCTCTCCTCTATCTAACTACTACTGTACTAACTTGTAACTAGTATCTCTCTTCTAACAGCCACTGTACTGACCTGTAACTAGTATCTGTTCTCTATCTAACTACTACTGTACTAACTTGTAACTAGTATCTCTCCTCTAACTGCTACTGTACTAACCTGTAACTAGTATCTGTCCTCTAACTACTACTGTACTGACCTGTAACTAGTATCTCTACTCTAACTGCTACTGTACTGACCTGTAACTAGTATCTCCCCTCTATCTAACTACTACTGTACTGACCTGTAACTAGTATCTCCCCTCTATATAACTACTACTGTACTGACCTGTAACTAATATCTCCCCTCTATCTAACTACTACTGTACTGACCTGTAACTAGTATGTCTCCTCTATCTAACTACTACTGTACTGACCTGTAACTAGTATCTGTCCTCTATCTAACTACTACTGTACTGACCTGTAACTAGTATGTCTCCTCTATCTAACTGCTACTGTACTAACCTGTAACTAGTATCTGTCCTCTAACTACTACTGTACTGACCTGTAACTAATATCTCCCCTCTATCTAACTACTACTGTACTGACCTGTAACTAGTATGTCTCCTCTATCTAACTACTACTGTACTGACCTGTAACTAGTATCTGTCCTCTAACTACTACTGTACTGACCTGTAACTAGTATGTCTCCTCTATCTAACTGCTACTGTACTAACCTGTAACTAGTATCTGTCCTCTAACTACTACTGTACTGACCTGTAACTAGTATCTCTACTCTAACTGCTACTGTACTGACCTGTAACTAGTATCTCCCCTCTATCTAACTACTACTGTACTGACCTGTAACTAGTATCTCCCCTCTATCTAACTACTACTGTACTGACCTGTAACTAGTATCTCTCTTCTATCTAACTACTACTGTACTGACCTGTAACTAGTATCTCTCCTCTATCTAACTACTACTGTACTGACCTGTAATTAGTATCTCTCCTCTATCTAACTACTACTGTACTGACCTGTAACTAGTATCTCCCCTCTATCTAACTACTACTGTACTGACCTGTAACTAGTATCTCCCCTCTATCTAACTACTACTGTACTGACCTGTAACTAGTATCTCCCCTCTATCTAACTACTACTGTACTGACCTGTAACTAGTATCTCTCCTCTATCTAACTACTACTGTACTGACCTATAACTAGTATCTCTCCTCTATCTAACTGCTACTGTACTGACCTCTAAGTAGTATCTCTCCTCTATCTAACTACTACTGTACTGACCTGTAACTAGTATCTCTCCTCTATCTAACTACTACTGTACTGACCTGTAACTAGTATCTCTCATCTATCTAACTACTACTATACTGACCTGTAACTAGTATCTCCCCTCTATCTAACTACTACTGTACTGACCTATATCTAGTATCTCTCTTCTATCTAACTGCTACTGTACTGACCTGTAACTAGTATCTCCCCTCTATCTAACTACTACTGTACTGACCTGTAACTAGTATCTCTCCTCTGTCTAACTACTACTGTACTGACCTGTAACTAGTATCTCTCCTCTATCTAACTACTACTGTACTGACCTGTAACTAGTATCTCTCCTCTATCTAACTACTACTGTACTGACCTGTAACTAGTATCTCTCTTCTATCTAACTAGTACTGTACTGACCTGTAACTAGTATCTCTCCTCTATCTAACTACTACTGTACTGACCTTTAACTAGTATCTCTCCTCTATCTAACTACTACTGTACTAACTTGTAACTAGTATCTCTCTTCTAACAGCCACTGTACTGACCTGTAACTAGTATCTGTTCTCTATCTAACTACTACTGTACTACCTTGTAACTAGTATCTCTCCTCTAACTGCTACTGTACTAACCTGTAACTAGTATCTGTCCTCTAACTACTACTGTACTGACCTGTAACTAGTATCTCTACTCTAACTGCTACTGTACTGACCTGTAACTAGTATCTCCCCTCTATCTAACTACTACTGTACTGACCTGTAACTAGTATCTCCCCTCTATATAACTACTACTGTACTGACCTGTAACTAATATCTCCCCTCTATCTAACTACTACTGTACTGACCTGTAACTAGTATGTCTCCTCTATCTAACTACTACTGTACTGACCTGTAACTAGTATCTGTCCTCTATCTAACTACTACTGTACTGACCTGTAACTAGTATGTCTCCTCTATCTAACTGCTACTGTACTAACCTGTAACTAGTATCTGTCCTCTAACTACTACTGTACTGACCTGTAACTAATATCTCCCCTCTATCTAACTACTACTGTACTGACCTGTAACTAGTATGTCTCCTCTATCTAACTACTACTGTACTGACCTGTAACTAGTATCTGTCCTCTAACTACTACTGTACTGACCTGTAACTAGTATGTCTCCTCTATCTAACTGCTACTGTACTAACCTGTAACTAGTATCTGTCCTCTAACTACTACTGTACTGACCTGTAACTAGTATCTCTACTCTAACTGCTACTGTACTGACCTGTAACTAGTATCTCCCCTCTATCTAACTACTACTGTACTGACCTGTAACTAGTATCTCCCCTCTATCTAACTACTACTGTACTGACCTGTAACTAGTATCTCTCTTCTATCTAACTACTACTGTACTGACCTGTAACTAGTATCTCTCCTCTATCTAACTACTACTGTACTGACCTGTAACTAGTATCTGTCCTCTATATAACTACTACTGTACTGACCTGTAACTAGTATCTCTCCTCTATCTAACTACTACTGTACAGACCTGTAACTAGTATCTCTCCTCTATCTAACTACTACTGTACTGACCTGTAATTAGTATCTCTCCTCTATCTAACTACTACTGTACTGACCTGTAACTAGTATCTCCCCTCTATCTAACTACTACTGTACTGACCTGTAACTAGTATCTCCCCTCTATCTAACTACTACTGTACTGACCTGTAACTAGTATCTCCCCTCTATCTAACTACTACTGTACTGACCTATAACTAGTATCTCTCTTCTATCTAACTGCTACTGTACTGACCTGTAACTAGTATCTCCCCTCTATCTAACTACTACTGTACTGACCTGTAACTAGTATCTCTCCTCTATCTAACTACTACTGTACTGACCTATAACTAGTATCTCTCCTCTATCTAACTGCTACTGTACTGACCTCTAAGTAGTATCTCTCCTCTATCTAACTACTACTGTACTGACCTGTAACTAGTATCTCTCCTCTATCTAACTACTACTGTACTGACCTGTAACTAGTATCTCTCATCTATCTAACTACTACTATACTGACCTGTAACTAGTATCTCCCCTCTATCTAACTACTACTGTACTGACCTATATCTAGTATCTCTCTTCTATCTAACTGCTACTGTACTGACCTGTAACTAGTATCTCCCCTCTATCTAACTACTACTGTACTGACCTGTAATTAGTATCTCTCCTCTATCTAACTACTACTGTACTGACCTGTAACTAATATCTCTCCTCTATCTAACTACTACTGTACTGACCTGTAACTAGTATCTCTCCTCTACCTAACTACTACTGTACTGACCTGTAACTAGTATCTATCCTCTATCTAACTGCTACTGTACTGACCTGTAACTAGTATCTCTCTTCTATCTAACTACTACTGTACTGACATGTAACTAGTATCTCTCCTCTATCTAACTACTACTGTACTGACCTGTAACTAGTATCTCTCCTCTATCTAACTACTACTGTACTGACCTGTAACTAGTATCTGTCCTCTATCTAACTACTACTGTACTGACCTGTAATTAGTATCTCTCCTCTATCTAACTACTACTGTACTGACCTGTAACTAGTATCTGTCCTGTATCTAACTACTACTGTACTGACCTGTAATTAGTATCTCTCCTCTATCTAACTACTACTGTACTGACCTGTAACTAGTATCTCTCCTCTATCTAACTACTACTGTACTGACCTGTAACTAGTATCTCTCCACTATATAACTACTACTGTACTGACCTGTAACTAGTATCTCTTTTCTATCTAACTGCTACTGTACTGACCTGTAACTAGTATCTCTCCTCTATATAACTACTACTGTACTGACCTGTAACTAGTATCTCTCCTCTATCTAACTACTACTGTACTGACCTGTAACTAGTATCTCTCCTCTATCTAACTACTACTGTACTGACCTGTAACTAGTATCTGTCCTCTATATAACTACTACTGTACTGACCTGTAATTAGTATCTCTCCTCTATCTAACTACTACTGTACTGACCTGTAACTAGTATCTCTCCTCTATCTAACTACTACTGTACTGACCTGTAACTAGTATCTCTCCTCTATATAACTACTACTGTACTGACCTGTAACTAGTATCTCTCCTCTATCTAACTACTACTGTACTGACCTGTAACTAGTATCTCCCCTCTATCTAACTACTACTGTACTGACCTGTAACTAGTATCTCCCCTCTATCTAACTACTACTGTACTGACCTATAACTAGTATCTCTCTTCTATCTAACTACTACTGTACTGACCTATAACTAGTATTTCTCTTCTATCTAACTGCTACTTTACTGACCTGTAACTAGTATCTCCCCTCTATCTAACTACTACTGTACTGACCTGTAACTAGTATCTCTCCTCTGTCTAACTTCTACTGTACTGACCTGTAACTAGTATCTCTCCTCTATCTAACTACTACTGTACTGACCTGTAACTAGTATCTCTCCTCTATCTAACTACTACTGTACTGACCTGTAACTAGTATCTCTCTTCTATCTAACTAGTACTGTACTGACCTGTAACTAGTATCTCTCCTCTATCTAACTACTACTGTACTGACCTTTAACTAGTATCTCTCCTCTATCTAACTACTACTGTACTAACTTGTAACTAGTATCTCTCTTCTAACAGCCACTGTACTGACCTGTAACTAGTATCTGTTCTCTGTCTAACTACTACTGTACTAACTTGTAACTAGTATCTCTCCTCTAACTGCTACTGTACTAACCTGTAACTAGTATCTGTCCTCTAACTACTACTGTACTGACCTGTAACTAGTATCTCTACTCTAACTGCTACTGTACTGACCTGTAACTAGTATCTCCCCTCTATCTAACTACTACTGTACTGACCTGTAACTAGTATATCTCTTCTATATAACTACTACTGTACTGACCTGTAACTAATATCTCCCCTCTATCTAACTACTACTGTACTGACCTGTAACTAGTATCTCTCCTCTATCTAACTACTACTGTACTGACCTGTAACTAGTATCTGTCCTCTATCTAACTACTACTGTACTGACCTGTAATTAGTATCTCTCCTCTATCTAACTACTACTGTACTGACCTGTAACTAGTATCTGTCCTGTATCTAACTACTACTGTACTGACCTGTAATTAGTATCTCTCCTCTATCTAACTACTACTGTACTGACCTGTAACTAGTATCTCTCCTCTATATAACTACTACTGTACTGACCTGTAACTAGTATCTCTTTTCTATCTAACTGCTACTGTACTGACCTGTAACTAGTATCTCTCCTCTATATAACTACTACTGTACTGACCTGTAACTAGTATCTCTCCTCTATCTAACTACTACTGTACTGACCTGTAACTAGTATCTCTCCTCTATCTAACTACTACTGTACTGACCTGTAACTAGTATCTGTCCTCTATATAACTACTACTGTACTGACCTGTAATTAGTATCTCTCCTCTATCTAACTACTACTGTACTGACCTGTAACTAGTATCTCTCCTCTATCTAACTACTACTGTACTGACCTGTAACTAGTATCTCTCCTCTATATAACTACTACTGTACTGACCTGTAACTAGTATCTCTCCTCTATCTAACTACTACTGTACTGACCTGTAACTAGTATCTCCCCTCTATCTAACTACTACTGTACTGACCTGTAACTAGTATCTCCCCTCTATCTAACTACTACTGTACTGACCTGTAACTAGTATCTCCCCTCTATCTAACTACTACTGTACTGACCTGTAACTAGTATCTCCCCTCTATCTAACTACTACTGTACTGACCTATAACTAGTATCTCTCTTCTATCTAACTACTACTGTACTGACCTATAACTAGTATTTCTCTTCTATCTAACTGCTACTTTACTGACCTGTAACTAGTATCTCCCCTCTATCTAACTACTACTGTACTGACCTGTAACTAGTATCTCTCCTCTGTCTAACTTCTACTGTACTGACCTGTAACTAGTATATCTCCTCTATCTAACTACTACTGTACTGACCTGTAACTAGTATCTCTCCTCTATCTAACTACTACTGTACTGACCTGTAACTAGTATCTCTCTTCTATCTAACTAGTACTGTACTGACCTGTAACTAGTATCTCTCCTCTATCTAACTACTACTGTACTGACCTTTAACTAGTATCTCTCCTCTATCTAACTACTACTGTACTAACTTGTAACTAGTATCTCTCTTCTAACAGCCACTGTACTGACCTGTAACTAGTATCTGTTCTCTATCTAACTACTACTGTACTAACTTGTAACTAGTATCTCTCCTCTAACTGCTACTGTACTAACCTGTAACTAGTATCTGTCCTCTAACTACTACTGTACTGACCTGTAACTAGTATCTCTACTCTAACTGCTACTGTACTGACCTGTAACTAGTATCTCCCCTCTATCTAACTACTACTGTACTGACCTGTAACTAGTATATCTCTTCTATATAACTACTACTGTACTGACCTGTAACTAATATCTCCCCTCTATCTAACTACTACTGTACTGACCTGTAACTAGTATCTCTCTTCTATCTAACTACTACTGTACTGACCTGTAACTAGTATATCTCCTCTATCTAACTACTACTGTACTGACCTGTAACTAGTATCTGTCCTCTATCTAACTACTACTGTACTGACCTGTAACTAGTATGTCTCCTCTATCTAACTGCTACTGTACTAACCTGTAACTAGTATCTGTCCTCTAACTACTACTGTACTGACCTGTAACTAGTATCTCCCCTCTATCTAACTGCTACTGTACTGACCTGTAACTAGTATCTCCCCTGTATCTAACTACTACTGTACTGACCTGTAACTAATATCTCCCCTCTATCTAACTACTACTGTACTGACCTGTAACTAGTATCTCTCCTCTATCTAACTACTACTGTACTGACCTGTAACTAGTATCTGTCCTCTATCTAACTACTACTGTACTGACCTGTAACTAGTATATCTCCTCTATCTAACTACTACTGTACTGACCTGTAACTAGTATGTCTCCTCTATCTAACTACTACTGTACTGACCTGTAACTAGTATCTCTTTTCTATCTAACTGCTACTGTACTGACCTGTAACTAGTATCTCTCCTCTATATAACTACTACTGTACTGACCTGTAACTAGTATCTCTCCTCTATCTAACTACTACTGTACTGACCTGTAAGTAGTATCTTTCCTCTAACTAACTACTACTGTACTGACCTGTAACTAGTATCTCTCCTCTATCTAACTGCTACTGTACTGACCTGTAACTAGTATCTCTCCTCTGTCTAAGTACTACTGTGCTGACCTGTAACTAGTATCTCCCCTCTATCTAACTACTACTGTACTGACCTGTAATTAGTATCTCTCCTCTATCTAACTACTACTGTACAGACCTGTAACTAGTATCTTTCCTCTATCTAACTGCTGCTGTACTGACCTTTAACTAATATCTCTCCTCTATCTAACTGCTGCTGTACTGACCTTTAACTAGTATCTCTCCTCTATCTAACTGCTGCTGTACTGACCTTTAACTAGTATCTCTCCTCTATCTAACTACTACTGTACTGACCTGTAACTAGTATCTCTCCTCTATCTAACTGCTGCTGTACTGACCTTTAACTAGTATCTCTCCTCTATCTAACTACTACTGTACTGACCTGTAACGAGTATCTCCCCTCTATCTAACTATCACTGTACTGACCTATAACTAGTATCTCTCTTCTATCTAACTACTACTGTACTGACCTGTAACTAGTATCTCTCCTCTATCTAACTATCACTGTACTGACCTTTAACTAGTATCTCTCCTCTATCTAACTACTACTGTACTGACCTGTAACGAGTATCTCCCCTCTATCTAACTATCACTGTACTGACCTTTAACTAGTATCTCTCCCCTATCTAACTACTACTGTACTGACCTGTAACGAGTATCTCCCCTCTATCTAACTATCACTTTACTGACCTGTAACTAGTATCTCTCCTCTATCTAACTATCACTGTACTGACCTGTAACTAGTATCTCTCCTCTATCTAACTGCTACTGTACTGACCTGTAACTAGTATCTACCCTCTAGCTACTACTGTACTGACCTATAACTAGTATCTCTCTGCTATCTAACTGCTACTGTATTGACCTGTAACTAGTATCTCTCCTCTATATAACTACTACTGTACTGACCTGTAACTAGTATCTCCCCTCTAGCTACTACTGTACTGAACTGTAACTAGTATATCTCTTCTATCTATCTACTACTGTACTGACCTGTAACTAGTATCTGTCTTCTATCTACCTACTACTGTACTGACCTTTAACTAGTATCTCTCTTCTATCTAACAGCCACTGTACTGACCTGTAACTAGTATCTGTCCTGTATCTAACTGCTACTGTACTGACCTGTAACTAGTATCTCTCTTCTATCTAACTGCCACTATACTGACCTGTAACAAGTATCTCTGCTCTATCTAGATCTCAGTTATGTGTGTGTTCTGGAGGTGTATTATATATGACTTGTGTCCTAGGTATCTATGTTTGGTAACTAGATCTCAGTGATGTGTGTGTTCTGGAGGTTTATTATATATGACTTGTGTCCTAGATATCTATGTTTGGTGTCTAGATCTCAGTAATATGTGTGTTCTGGAGGTGTATTATATATAACTTTTGTCCTAGGTATCTATGTTTGGTGTCTAGATCTCAGTGATGTGTGTTTTCTGGAGGTGTATTATATATGACTTGTGTCCTAGGTATCTATGTTTGGTGTCTACATCTCAGTAATGTGTGTGTACTGGAGGTGTTTTATATATGACTTGTGTTCTAGGTCGGTATGTTTGGTGTCTAGATCTGAGTAATGTGTGTGTTCTGGAGGTGTATTATATATGACTTGTGTCCTAGGTATCTGTGTTTGGTGTCTAGATCTCAGTGATGTGTGTGTTCTGGAGGTGTATTATATATGATTTGTGTCCTAGGTATCTATGTTTGGTGTCTAGATCTCATTGATTTGTTTGTTCTGGAGGTGTATTATATATGACTTGTGTCCTAGGTCTGTATGCTTGGTGTCTAGATCTCAGTGATGTGTTTGTTCTGGAGGTGTATTATATATGACTTGTGTCCTAGGTATTTAGGTTTGGTGGTGTCTAGATCTCAGTGATGTGTGTGTTCTGGAGGTGTATTATATATGAATTGTGCCCTAGGTATCTATGTTTGGTGTCTAGATCTCAGTGATGTGTGTGTTCTGGAGGTGTATTATATCTGACTTGTGCCCTAGGTATCTATGTTTGGTGTCTAGATCTCAGTGATGTGTTTGTTCTGCAGGTGTATTATATCTGACTTGTGTCTATATCTATATTTGGTGTCTAGATCTCAGTAATGTGTGTGTGTTCTGGAGGTGTATTATATCTGACTTGTGTCCTAGGTATCTATGTTTGGTGGGGTCTAGATCTCAGTCATGTGTTTGTTCTGGAGGTTTATGATATATGACTTGTGTTCTATATCTGTATGTTTGGTGTCTAGATCTCAATGATGTGTGTGTTCTGGAGGTGTATTATATATGACTTGTGCCCTAGGTATCTATGTTTGGTGTCTAGATCTCATTGATTTGTTTGTTCTGGAGGTGTATTATATATGACTTGTGTCCTAGGTCTGTATGCTTGGTGTCTAGATCTCAGTGATGTGTTTGTTCTGGAGGTGTATTATATATGACTTGTGTCCTCGGTATTTAGGTTTGGTGGTGTCTAGATCTCAGTGATGTGTGTGTTCTGGAGGTGTATTATATATGAATTGTGCCCTAGGTATCTATGTTTGGTGTCTAGATCTCAGTGATGTGTGTGTTCTGGAGGTGTATTATATCTGACTTGTGCCCTAGGTATCTATGTTTGGTGTCTAGATCTCAGTGATGTGTTTGTTCTGCAGGTGTATTATATCTGACTTGTGTCTATATCTATATTTGGTGTCTAGATCTCAGTAATGTGTGTGTGTTCTGGAGGTGTATTATATCTGACTTGTGTCCTAGGTATCTATGTTTGGTGGGGTCTAGATCTCAGTCATGTGTTTGTTCTGGAGGTTTATGATATATGACTTGTGTTCTATATCTGTATGTTTGGTGTCTAGATCTCAATGATGTGTGTGTTCTGGAGGTGTATTATATATGACTTGTGCCCTAGGTATCTATGTTTGGTGTCTAGATCTCATTGATTTGTTTGTTCTGGAGGTGTATTATATATGACTTGTGTCCTAGGTCTGTATGCTTGGTGTCTAGATCTCAGTGATGTGTTTGTTCTGGAGGTGTATTATATATATGACTTGTGTCCTAGGTATTTAGGTTTGGTGGTGTCTAGATCTCAGTGATGTGTGTGTTCTGGAGGTGTATTATATATGAATTGTGCCCTAGGTATCTATGTTTGGTGTCTAGATCTCAGTGATGTGTGTGTTCTGAAGGTGTATTATATATGATTTGTGTCCTAGGTATCTATGTTTGGTGGGGTCTAGATCTCAGTCATGTGTTTGTTCTGGAGGTTTATGATATATGACTTGTGTTCTATATCTGTATGTTTGGTGTCTAGATCTCAATGATGTGTGTGTTCTGGAGGTGTATTATATATGACTTGTGCCCTAGGTATCTATGTTTGGTGTCTAGATCTCATTGATTTGTTTGTTCTGGAGGTGTATTATATATGACTTGTGTCCTAGGTCTGTATGCTTGGTGTCTAGATCTCAGTGATGTGTTTGTTCTGGAGGTGTATTATATATGACTTGTGTCCTAGGTATTTAGGTTTGGTGGTGTCTAGATCTCAGTGATGTGTTTGTTCTGGAGGTGTATTATATATGAATTGTGCCCTAGGTATCTATGTTTGGTGTCTAGATCTCAGTGATGTGTGTGTTCTGGAGGTGTATTATATCTGACTTGTGCCCTAGGTATCTATGTTTGGTGTCTAGATCTCAGTGATGTGTTTGTTCTGCAGGTGTATTATATCTGACTTGTGTCTATATCTATATTTGGTGTCTAGATCTCAGTAATGTGTGTGTGTTCTGGAGGTGTATTATATCTGACTTGTGTCCTAGGTATCTATGTTTGGTGGGGTCTAGGTCTCAGTGATGTATGTTCTGGAGGTGTATTATATCTGACTTGTGTCCTAGGTATCTATGTTTGGTGTCTAGATCTCAGTAATGTGTGTGTGTTCTGGAAGTGTATTATATCTGACTTGTGTTCTAGGTATCTATGTTTGGTGTCTAGATCTCAGTGACGTGTTTGTTCTCGAGGTGTATTATATCTGACTTGTGTTCTAGGTATCTATGTTTGGTGTCTAGATCTCAGTGATGTATTTTTTCTGGAGGTGTATTATATATGACTTGTGTCCTAGGTCTGTATGTTTGGTGTGGTCTAGATCTCAGTGATGTGTGTGTTCTGGAGGTGTATTATATCTGACTTGTGCCCTATGTATCTATGTTTGGTGTCTAGTTTTCAGTGATGTATTTGTTCTGGAGGTGTATTGTATATGACTTGTGTCCTAGGTCTGTATGTTTGGTGTGTAGATCTCAGTGATTTGTGTGTTCTGGAGGTGTATTATATATGACTTGTGTCCTAGGTATCTGTGTTTGGTGTCTATATCTCAGTGATGTGTGTGTTCTGGAGGTGTATTATATATGACTTGTGTCCTAGGTCTGTATGTTTGGTGTCTATATCTCAGTGATGTGTGTGTTCTGGAGGTGTATTATATATGACTTGTGTCCTAGGTCTGTATGTTTGATGGGGTCTAGCCTCAGTGATGTGTTTGTTCTGGAGTTGTATTATATATGACTAGTGTCCAAGGTATCTATATTTGGTGTCTAGATCTCAGTGATGTGTGTGTTCTGGAGGTGTTTTATATATGACTTGTGTCCTAGGTATCTATGTTTGGTGGTGTCTAGATCTCAGTGATGTGTGTGTTCTAGAGGTGTATTATATATGACTTGTGTCCAAGGTATCTATGTTTGGTGTTGTCTAGATCTCAGTGATGTGTGTGTTCTGGAGGTGTATTATATCTGACTTGTGTCCTAGGTAGCTATGTTTGGTGTCTAGATCTCAGTAATGTGTGTGTTCTGGAGGTGTAATATATATGACTTGTGTCCTAGGTATCTATGTTATGGTGGGGTCTAGATCTCAGTGATGTGTGTGTTCTGGAGGTGTATTATATATGACTTGTGTCATAGGTATCTATGTATGGTGTCTAGATCTCAGTGATGTGTGTGCTCTGGAGGTGTATTATATATCACTTGTGTTCTATGTCTGTATGTTTGGTGTCTAGATCTCAGTGATGTGTGTGTTTTGGAGATGTATTATATATGACTTGTGTCCTAGGTCTGTATGCTTGGTGTCTAGATCTCAGTGATGTCTTTGTTCTGGAGGTGTATTATATCTGGATTGTATCCTAGGTATTTATGTTTGGTGGTGTCTAGATCTCAGTGATGTGTGTGTTCTGGAGGTGTATTATATATGAATTGTGCCCTAGGTATCTATGTTTGGTGTCTAGATCTCAGTGATTTGTTTGTTCTGGAGGTGTATTATATCTGACTTGTGCCCTAGGTATCTATGTTTGGTGTCTAGATCTCAGTGATGTGTTTGTTCTGGAGTTGTATTATATCTGACTTGTGTTCTAGGTATCTATGTTTGGTGTCTAGACCTCAGTAATGTGTGTGTGTTCTGGGGGTGTATTATATCTGACTTGTGTCCTAGGTATCTATGTTTGGTGGGGTCTAGATCTCAGTGATGTATGTTCTGGAGATGTATTATATATGACTTGTGCCTAGGTATCTATGTGTGGTGTCTAGATCTCAGTGATGAGTTTGTTCTGGAGGTGTATTATATCTGACTTGTGTTCTAGGTATCTATGTTTGGTGTCTAGATCACAGTGATGTATTTTTTCTGGAGGTGTATTATATATGACTTGTGTCCTAGGTCTGTGTGTTTGGTGGGGTCTAGATCTCAGTGATGTGTGTGTTCTGGAGGTGTATTATATCTGACTTGTGCCCTAGGTATCTATGTTTGGTGTCTATATCTCAGTGATCTATTTTTTCTGGAGGTGTATTATATATGACTTGTGTCCTAGGTCTGTATGTTTGGTGTGTAGATCTCAGTGATTTGTGTGTTCTGCAGGTGTATTATATATGACTTGTGTCCTAGGTATCTGTGTTTGGTGTCTATATGTCAGTGATGTGTGTGTTCTGGAGGTGTATTATATCTGACTTGTGTCCTAGGTCTGTATGTCTGGTGGGGTCTAGATCTCAGTGATGTGTGTGTTCTGGAGGTGTATTATATCTGACTTGTGTCCTAGGTCTGTATGTTTGGTGTCTAGATTTCAGTGATGTGTTTGTTCTGGAGGTGTTTTATATATGACTTGTGTTCTAGGTCGGTATGTTTGGTGTCTAGATCTCATTGATGTGTGTGTTCTGGAGGTGTATTATATATGACTTGTGTCCTAGGTATCTGTGTTTGGTGTCTAGATCTCAGTGATGTGTGTGTTATCTGGAGGTGTATTATATATGATTTGTGTCCTAGGTATCTATGTTTGGTGGGGTCTAGATCTCAGTCATGTGTTTGTTCTGGAGGTGTATTATATCTGAATTGTGTCCTAGGTAGCTATGTTTGGTGGGGTCTAGATCTCAGTCATGTGTTTGTTCTGGAGGTGTATTATATCTGACTTGTGTCCTAGGTATCTATGTTTGGTGTCTAGATCTCAGTGATGTGTTTGTTCTGGAGGTGTATTATATATGACTTGTGTCCTAGGTATCTATGTTTGCTGATGTCTAGATCTCAGTGATATTTGTGTTCTGGAGGTGTATTATATCTGACTTGTGTCCTAGGTATCTTTGCTTGGTGTCTAGTTTTCAGTGATGTATTTGTTCTGGAGGTGTATTATATATGACTTGTGTCCTAGGTCTGTATGTTTGGTTGGGTCTAGATATCAGTGATGTGTTTGTTGTGGAGGTGTATTATATCTGACTTGTGTCCTAGGTCTGTATGTTTGGTGGGGTCTAGATCTCAGTGATGTGTTTGTTCTGGAGGTGTATTATATATGACTTGTGTCCTAGGTCTGTATGTTTGGTGGGGTCTAGATCTCAGTGATGTGTTTGTTCTGGAGGTGTATTATATCTGACTTGTGTCCTAGGTCTGTATGTTTGGTGGGGTCTAGATCTCAGTGATGTGTTTGTTCTGGAGGTGTATTATTATGTATGACTTGTGTCCTAGGTCTGTATGTTTGGTGTCTAGATCTCAGTGATGTGTTTGTTCTGGAGGTGTATTATATCTGACTTGTGTCCTAGGTATCTAGGTTTGGTGTCTAGATCTCAGTGTTGTGTGTGTTCTGGAGGTGTATTATATATGAATCGTGCCCAAGGTATCTATGTTTGGTGTCTAGATCTCAGTGATGTGTTTGTTCTGGAGGTGTATTATATATAACTTGTGCCCTAGGTATCTATGTTTGGTGTCTAGATCTCAGTAATGTGTGTGTTCTGGAGGTGTTTTATATATGACTTGTGTTCTAGGTCGGTATGTTTGGTGTCTAGATCTCATTGATGTGTGTGTTCTGGAGGTGTATTATATATGACTTGTGTCCTAGGTATCTGTGTTTGGTGTCTAGATCTCAGTGATGTGTGTGTTATCTGGAGGTGTATTATATATGATTTGTGTCCTAGGTATCTATGTTTGGTGGGGTCTAGAACTCAGTCATGTGTTTGTTCTGGAGGTGTATTATATCTGAATTGTGTCCTAGGTAGCTATGTTTGGTGGGGTCTAGATCTCAGTCATGTGTTTGTTCTGGAGGTGTATTATATCTGACTTGTGTCCTAGGTATCTATGTTTGGTGTCTAGATCTCAGTGATGTGTTTGTTCTGGAGGTGTATTATATATGACTTGTGTCCTAGGTATCTATGTTTGGTGATGTCTAGATCTCAGTGATATTTGTGTTCTGGAGGTGTATTATATCTGACTTGTGTCCTAGGTATCTTTGTTTGGTGTCTTGATCTCAGTGATGTGTTTGTTCTGGAGGTGTATTATATATGACTTGTGTCCTAGGTCTGTATGTTTGGTGGGGTCTAGATCTCAGTGATGTGTTTGTTCTGGAGGTGTATTATATATGACTTGTGTCCTAGGTCTGTATGTTTGGTGGGGTCTAGATCTCAGTGATGTGTTTGTTCTGGAGGTGTATTATATATGACTTGTGTCCTAGGTCTGTATGTTTGGTGGGGTCTAGATCTCAGTGATGTGTTTGTTCTGGAGGTGTATTGTATATGACTTGTGTCCTAGGTCTGTATGTTTGGTGGGGTCTAGATCTCAGTGATGTGTTTGTTCTGGAGGTGTATTATTATATATGACTTGTGTTCTAGGTCTGTATGTTTGGTGGGGTCTAGATCTCAGTGATGTGTGTGTTCTGGAGGTGTATTATATCTGACTTGTGTCCTGGAAGTAGTTTTGTATTTCGGTTCTGCTTTTAGATGTCACACTGACCCTTTTTCCTTTTCATTTCAGTGAAACTCCCAATAATGGAGTCTCCTTGAAGAGAAACAAGGAACCACCACAGGTAAAGACAAAATGATGGAAATGGGTGTAATGCCTGATTGGTTGGTTATGTGTTTTATTTTTTTAATTTCCTGATTTCAGAAAGTGAAACGTTCAGAGATACAATTCAATTTCTTCCTCATTCACACACAGTGAAGAAAGTGAAACATTTGAGGATAGATTTCTGTTACTACTTCATGCACACACATACGCATACAAGAGAAATATTCAGTATTCAATTTATTTACATTCACACACAGAGAAACATTCAGTGAAATAATACAATTCCTTACACAAAGAAATAAGAGAAATGTTAAGTGATATTATTCAATTCCTTCCACATTCACACAAACAAAATATTCAGTGATAGCACTGAACTGCTTCCATAGTCACACACACACAGATGAGTAATATTACCTGATATTATTCAGTTCCTTCCACATTCACAGAAGAGAGATAAACTTTCGGTTGTAGAATTCATTTCCTCCTTCATTCCCATACAGAAATAAGAAATAAATCAGTGATAGAATGCAATTCCTTCTTCTTTCAGACAAACATATTCAGTGATAGAATTCCATATACAAAGACATGAAATAAACATTCCGTGATGGAATTAAATTCTTCCAAATATGCACACTGAAAGAGAAATTCAGTGAAATAATGCAATTCTCTTCAAACAGAGATAGATTTCAATATCTTCCATTTTCGTTCAGACATGGAAGAGAGAGAAATGTTTGGCAAGGTAATTTAACTCCTTCCTCATTCATACACCCAGGCAAGAAATGTTAACTGCTGTGTGCAGCCATGGTGGGGGAGGTGGAGAGAGAAAATAGCATATATTTTTATTTAGAACTTTTTTTTGCTTTCTTTAGAAGAGAAGAGAAAATAGAAGGACGATAGAAGGAACGACCGTGGATGACAGGTGTTATGCAGATGAGCAATTGGTTGGTGCTTGACCAGTGTATCAGGCACCAGTCGTTAGCCTTTTACTTTGATGTTCCCATGTTCTAGTCCTTTTCTGTTGCAACATCTGTTGTGCGTTTAGCTGATAGGGCAATTGAATAGATCGTCGTTAGCACGTTTCACTAACGGCCGGTATCCGATTTTGTCTAACCGCCTGTTTTACCAGGCTCAATTGAATCAAGCCCTAAATGTTCAGTGACAAAATTCAGTTCCTTCCAAATTCACACAAACACAGAGTGTGACGAATGATCCAGCGAGACAAAACAAAACTAATTGCTTTTTCATGGCATGGTGGCCTCTCGTGTGTTGCTCATGTCATATTTTTCACTCTCACGTGCAATTTCAGAGAGGAGATCTCCATATCCAACCGGTCCTACCCACAGATAGTCCAGCTCCGAAATGTCAGGCAAATCCTCTCTGCAAAAGAGAAAAAGCACAACCCTAGACCTACGTTTTGGCCTATGTGGGTCTTATCAGTATGGTGCAGTTGAATCCCTCTAGGCACATGGAAGCAAGGGCCCATGCCTGGGATGCCCTTATACTTAGAGAGACAAAGACTTGTGAGGAGCACCCATCAAACACAAACAAGATAGTGTCTGCTTGGCATGGTGGCCTCTTAATGGTGCTACAAGTCACACTTTTCACTCCCATGTGCCATTACAGAGAGGAAACCTCCATATCTAACTGGTAGAACCCACAGACATTCCAGCTCCCCTGTAGGAGGAACATTTCAGTCTATGTGGTGTAATCATGAGGCACAGCTGATTCCCTCTAAACACATGGAAGGAAGGGCCCATGCCTGGGATACCATTTCACTTAAGGAGACTACAAAAACAAAAATTGTGATGAATGTACACCAAGACAGGACAGAATTAAGTGCTTTTTTTAAGGCATGGTAGCCTGTAAGTGTTGCTCATGTTAAGTTTTTCACTCCCATGTGTCCCCATACACACTACATTTTCAGTGATTAATATTCAGTTCTTTCCAAACACAAAACACAAACACGAGAGAGAGAACACATACATGTACACTGAAGATACAGAAACATTCAGTAAAAGAATTCGGTTCTTTCTTTATACACACCTACAGTGTCAAGAAAGAAACATTCAGTGATGGAATTCAATTACATCACATACACAAATGGAAATAGAGAAACTGAGTGAAGGAATGAAATTGCTTCCGCACAGATGAAAGAATTCAGTGATAAAATTCAATACCTTCTACATTTGCGAGTGCACACACCCACTCACACTCTCTCACACACACGCAAATCTCAACCCAGTCTATTAACTGTTTGTGTGCCAGAGAGGTATCCAGTGCATTGGATATCACTGATTTCCAAAGAGTTAACCTTTCTTTTCCCTCTTTTCCTTAGTGGTCCAGTGTGGGGGGTAAGAGTTCTGTGCAGCCTCCATATTGGATCTCCCTTGTAGTATCATTGGGGGCTGAGTGCAGGGCGCCAGACTATGACATCATATCTTGGTGCCCAGCATTAGCAGTTCACATGAGGACTACAAGGGAACACTGATCTGGAAGTTGTGCCAGAGAATGCACAGACCTCCCACACCTCAGGCTATCATTGTGGGACAGGTAGGGGTGATCCTCCAACCACATGGACCATCGGGGGATTCTCAATCCACCACTAGGACAATCCACCCCAACCTTTAACTCCTTTATCCCTTTGTCTGTTCAAATGTTCCATGAAATTAGTAGAGTAAATATGACCCTTTATTGGCTGACTGAATGGATCTAGGATGGTAACTTCTTCAGGCGCAATAAGAATGAATACACAGGCAACCAATGTATGTATCATATTGCTGAGAGAGGGAAAAACAGCACCACAACCCAACTTGTATCTGGCAGCCCACTCCACAAAGGTGCTGAAGATATCAACATAATGATGGGACAATGAGCACCCCACCAGAAAGAAAATGTCAAAATGCTATTTAACATGCAGGCAGCAGATGGAAGCCATGGGATGAGCCAGAAGAATGTTGAATGCTGATTTGATGTGTGATTTAGCTAACAACACACCCTGATTAGCTTCCTAACCAGCTTCAAAGCCTGATGGAACAATGTATAACACACTCCCTGTCAACACCCTCATTCGCTGAAGCTCCTATGGGATAGGAAAAGCCGTGAATCTTGCCTGTCTCCATCTCAGGAACCATATTGGGGCTGAAGGGGTTGTGAAGAAACAGGAGGTTAAACTTTCACGTCCCTGTGATATGTGAGGACTGTGGGATTACATGGGCATTACAGCCTTTTCCTATCTCAAGTCCTTTGAACTCAACCTTGCCATCTATTGGTTGAACCCTGATTTGCAGCATTGTGCTATGCACTGCCATCTATTGGTTGGCGACAAGGATAGCAGCATTGTTCGATGCACTGCCATCTATTGTTTGATGACAAGCATAGCAGCATAGTTCGGTGCACTGCCATCTATTGGTTGGTGAAATACATTGCAGCATTGCTGTGTCCCATGCCAGTATACAAATATGTCACTGTTGCATTCTGGGACCGTCAGTTTCTTGTCAATGTTTTAGTTATTCTCCCCCTTCCTACACCCCAAAATTGTGATAATCTGTTATGTTGTTGTATGTTTTGTCTTCTGTGTATTGTGATATTTTGTTATATTCATGTCACCACAAGTTAAATGAAGACTGTGAAAGACCTGGTATTCCATTTCAATAAACTTAGGTGTGTTCTTCTCTCTCTGAAGCAGATGTTTAGGATCTGTTGGTGTTGGTGTTGGTGTTGGTGTTGGTGTTGGTGTTGGTGTTGGTGTTGGTGTTGGTGTTGGTGTTGGTGTTGGTGTTGGTGTTGGTGTTGAAGACACCAGGCCTGTGTAGTCAGTTGTGCTTTACTAAAGCAGAGGGGCTAGTTCCTGTGTGGCAATAGCAGCTTCTTCATATAGGGGACTGAACCTGTCCCCCAGAACAAGGCAGAGACTTTGCAGCAGGGGGGATGATACCTGCTCTGCAGTGACCTGTTCCTGTGGGTAGAAGTGCGAGTCGTTACCCAGGTCACTGCTCTCCATTGGGCTGGCTGCACCTGGAGGTATTCCAATCTGGTTGACCGCTCCTCCTCTGGGTGGAGCAGCTAGATCCAGTGGCAAAAGGCCCAGGTCTGTCCGGTGGTCTTCTGAGGCCGGTTTGGTTTAAATTACCTGGTAGGCACCCCCTCTAACACTACAGGGGCGGGCGCCTGCTGTGGGGGCCATCACAGGGGTGAGTTCACAAATTAGGAAAATGGGAATACTGGAATGGACCAACCATCCTGACCAATTCTGCTTAATTCTTAATATTTTCCCTAGCTACCACACAAGTCTCCTAGCCAATTTCAAATTACTATATTCTGAATTATTATAGTTTGGGTAAAAAAGGATCCGGAATGCCTCTCTAAATCCTGCACTAAGCAACTCTACCTGTTTCCTCTTGGGGTAGAACTCTACCCACTGGTCTATCCCTGGAATGCCTACTGCGGTCTTCCCCACATGACGCCGTTCCAGTTCTGGGCTTCTTAGTATCTGATGCCTATGTCTTTCTGTAGCATCTGTGTGCTGAATGGGCAACAACGCAGAAAAATGTTAGGGACCAGGACCCAGACAGACACAAGTGTAAAGTGCAAAACACCTATTAAAATAACAAAAGCAAAATCATGATCCAGAAGCGTAAACCAAAAGACAAGGTCAGGAACCAAGACAGGTACTCGGCCAAGCTGGGGTCAGGATTACAGAGATCAGTGATGTCAGGAACAAGGCCAGGAGTCAGGAACCAGAAGAGACATCAGAGGAAGCCAGGTCATGAACAGATAATCAGTAACTCAGGATAATGTGCTTGCAGCCAGATTCAGACACAAGGGCAAGGAGGAAGTGAGCCAAGCTGCTTTAAATACCCTGGGAGGGATGGCTGATAACAGTAAGGTGAACAAACACAGAGAGGTCAGCTGATTCAGCCTGATCCAGGAAAGGGAAGGCAGCAGTAATATATTAGATTAGCTCAGACAGCAGAATCGATCATGTAAAGCATCTGTACGGATTCTCATTACAGTGCAAGGAAACACTAGACTTATGAGTAGTGGCCTCTCTGAGAAAAGGAGGCCCTTACTGACCTGCTGTGGCCCAAAGCCAAACAACTTTCATATTCCAATAAAGACGAGGCATCAACACTATCTACTGACAACATTTTCATCATAACGCCGCTCAGTGGAACCTCATCTTGTCTTTCATGTTCCCCAGATAAAATTAAGGTAAACAAAAAGCTCTGCATTTTTTCCATATTTTGACTGATTATTCAAGAATACAAAAAGCTTTTATCCAACTGTCACATTTATCAAAACACTTCTCCCTGTATATTGAGGGCTGATCTGCTATTAACAATGACCAGATTGACAAATGTTTACCTCCCTATCTTACCCCTCATCTCCTCCATAAGGTATAACCCTAACATGCTGTCATAGTCTAGTCTTTACCTGTGACCCTACCTGTGGTCTGACCCAGTGTTCAGTCCAGCTCTTGTGATCACCCCAAAAATGGGACATGCGCACTCAGGCTCATATTTATATATAAAAAGCAGACTTTACTGACAAACTCCTGGTAATGCTGAGCTCAGTTCAGCTCAACTGGTTTGTACTATCCAACCTTGCTGTTGACTTTACTCAGCTCATGCCACAGCAAGACTGGGCAGTGGTCAGTTTATGTTTTCAAGCACCTCACCCTAACACCATACCCTAATGTCTAGTGGGTCACAGAGGCAGATCTAATTAGTCTGATGTCATCATACCCAGGCAGTGGCATCCATGCTAACACCATAAAAATGTTTCCTTATGAGAACTTGCCCAAACTGGTAGACACTGTGCCTGAACTACTCTCTTTCTGCAGTTTACAGCCCAAGCTGTGTAATTAAGAACTTGGGCAGCATGCTTTTCCAGTCACCTGACCCCCTGGTAGCAGCACCCCAGGCTCCTGCACATCTGTGCTCACCACTTTGTCTCTATTCAGAGCCAACTGACCCCCACTGGGAAGCCGTGTGGAATAAGGTCACATAGAATGTCTCCTACTCTTGGACTCATGCCGTCTGAAGCAAAACCAGTCGTACTACAATGAGAATAATAACCACATTGTACTTTATCACTACAGCTCCTCCTCCAATCTCTAACTGGACTTCACACTAACATCCCGCAGTGCTGATGAGCCATAGCCACAGTCCTACAGCAATGAGAATAATAAACACATTGTACTTTATCACTACAGCTCCTCCTCCAATCTCTAACTGGACTTCACACTAACATCCCGCAGTGCTGATGAGCCATAGCCACAGTCCTACAGCAATGAGAATAATAACCACATTGTACTTTATCACTACTGCTCCTCCTCCAATCTCTAACAGGACTTCACACTAACATCCCGCAGTGCTGATGAGCCATAGCCACAGTCCTACAGCAATGAGAATAATGACCACATTGTACTTTATCACTACAGCTCCTCCTCCAATCTCTAACTGGACTTCACACTAACATCCCGCAGTGCTGATGAGCCATAGCCACAGTCCTACAGCAATGAGAATAATAACCACATTGTACTTTATCACTACAGCCCCTCCTCCAATCTCTAACTGGACTTCACACTAACATCCCGCAGTGCTGATGAGCCATAGCCACAGTCCTACAGCAATGAGAATAATAACCACATTGTACTTTATCACTACAGCTCCTCCTCCAATCTCTAACTGGACTTCACACTAACATCCCGCAGTGCTGATGAGCCATAGCCACAGTCCTACAGCAATGAGAATAATAACCACATTGTACTTTATCACTACAGCCCCTCCACCAATCTCTAACTGGACTTCACACTAACATCCCGCAGTGCTGATGATCCATAGCCACAGTCCTACAGCAATGAGAATAATAAACACATTGTACTTTATCACTACTGCTCCTCCTCCAATCTCTAACTGGACTTCACACTAACATCCCGCAGTGCTGATGAGCCATAGCCACAGTCCTACAGCAATGAGAATAATGACCACATTGTACTTTATCACTACAGCTCCTCCACCAATCTCTAACTGGATTTCACACTAACATCCCGCAGTGCTGATGAGCCATAGCCACAGTCCTACAGCAATGAGAATAATAACCACATTGTACTTTATCACTACAGCCCCTCCTCCAATCTCTAACTGGACTTCACACTAACATCCCGCAGTGCTGATGAGCCATAGCCACAGTCCTACAGCAATGAGAATAATAACCACATTGTACTTTATCACTACAGCCCCTCCTCCAATCTCTAACTGGACTTCACACTAACATCCCGCAGTGCTGATGAGCCATAGCCACAGTCCTACAGCAATGAGAATAATAACCACATTGTACTTTATCACTACAGCTCCTCCTCCAATCTCTAACTGGACTTCACACTAACATCCCGCAGTGCTGATGAGCCATAGCCACAGTCCTACAGCAATGAGAATAATAACCACATTGTACTTTATCACTACAGCCCCTCCTCCAATCTCTAACTGGACTTCACACTAACATCCCGCAGTGCTGATGATCCATAGCCACAGTCCTACAGCAATGAGAATAATAAGCACATTGTACTTTATCACTACAGCTCCTCCTCCAATCTCTAACTGGACTTCACACTAACATCCCGCAGTGCTGATGATCCATAGCCACAGTCCTACAGCAATGAGAATAATAACCACATTGTACTTTATCACTACAGCTCCTCCTCCAATCTCTAACTGGACTTCACACTAACATCCCGCAGTGCTGATGAGCCATAGCCACAGTCCTACAGCAATGAGAATAATAACCACATTGTACTTTATCACTACAGCTCCTCCTCCAATCTCTAACTGGACTTCACACTAACATCCCGCAGTGCTGATGAGCCATAGCCACAGTAATACAGCAATGAGAATAATAACCACATTGTACTTTATCACTACAGCTCCTCCTCCAATCTCTAACTGGACTTCACACTAACATCCCGCAGTGCTGATGAGCCATAGCCACAGTCCTACAGCAATGAGAATAATAACCACATTGTACTTTATCACTACAGCCCCTCCTCCAATCTCTAACTGGACTTCACACTAACATCCCACAGTGCTGATGAGCCATAGCCAAAGTCCTACAGCAATGAGAATAATAACCACATTGTACTTTATCACTACAGCCCCTCCTCCAATCTCTAACTGGACTTCACACTAACATCCCGCAGTGCTGATGATCCATAGCCACAGTCCTACAGCAATGAGAATAATAACCACATTGTACTTTATCACTACAGCCCTTCCTCCAATCTCTAACTGGACTTCACACTAACATCCCACAGTGCTGATGAGCCATAGCCACAGTCCTACAGCAATGAGAATAATAACCACATTGTACTTTATCACTACAGCTCCTCCTCCAATCTCTAACTGGACTTCACACTAACATCCCGCAGTGCTGATGAGCCATAGCCACAGTAATACAGCAATGAGAATAATAACCACATTGTACTTTATCACTACAGCTCCTCCTCCAATCTCTAACTGGACTTCACACTAACATCCCGCAGTGCTGATGAGCCATAGCCACAGTCCTACAGCAATGAGAATAATAACCACATTGTACTTTATCACTACAGCCCCTCCTCCAATCTCTAACTGGACTTCACACTAACATCCCACAGTGCTGATGAGCCATAGCCACAGTCCTACAGCAATGAGAATAATGACCACATTGTACTTTATCACTACAGCCCCTCCTCCTCCAATCTCTAACTAGACTTCACACTAACATCCCGCAGTGCTGATGAGCCATAGCCACAGTCCTACAGCAATGAGAATAATAACCACATTGTACTTTATCACTACAGCCCCTCCTCCAATCTCTAACTAGACTTCACACTAACATCCCGCAGTGCTGATGAGCCATAGCCACAGTAATACAGCAATGAGAATAATGACCACATTGTACTTTATCACTACAGCTCCTTCTCCAATCTCTAACTAGACTTCACACTAACATCCCGCAGTGCTGATGAGCCATAGCCACAGTAATACAGCAATGAGAATAATGACCACATTGTACTTTATCACTACAGCCCCTCCTCCAATCTCTAACTGGACTTCACACTAACATCCCACAGTGCTGATGAGCCATAGCCACAGTCCTACAGCAATGAGAATAATAACCACATTGTACTTTATCACTACAGCCCCTCCTCCAATCTCTAACTGGACTTCACACTAACATCCCGCAGTGCTGATGAGCCATAGCCACAGTCCTACAGCAATGAGAATAATAACCACATTGTACTTTATCACTACTGCTCCTCCTCCAATCTCTAACTGGACTTCACACTAACATCCCGCAGTGCTGATGAGCCATAGCCACAGTCCTACAGCAATGAGAATAATGACCACATTGTACTTTATCACTACAGCCCCTCCTCCAATCTCTAACTGGACTTCACACTAACATCCCGCAGTGCTGATGAGCCATAGCCACAGTCATACAGCAATGAGAATAATGACCACATTGTACTTTATCACTACAGCCCCTCCACCAATCTCTAACTGGACTTCACACTAACATCCCGCAGTGCTGATGAGCCATAGCCACAGTCCTACAGCAATGAGAATAATAACCACATTGTACTTTATCACTACTGCTCCTCCTCCAATCTCTAACTGGACTTCACACTAACATCCCGCAGTGCTGATGAGCCATAGCCACAGTCCTACAGCAATGAGAATAATAACCACATTGTACTTTATCACTACTGCCCCTCCTCCAATCTCTAACTGGACTTCACACTAACATCCCGCAGTGCTGATGAGCCATAGCCACAGTCCTACAGCAATGAGAATAATAACCACATTGTACTTTATCACTACAGCTCCTCCTCCAATCTCTAACTGGACTTCACACTAACATCCCGCAGTGCTGATGAGCCATAGCCACAGTCCTACAGCAATGAGAATAATGACCACATTGTACTTTATCACTACAGCTCCTCCTCCAATCTCTAACTGGACTTCACACTAACATCCCGCAGTGCTGATGAGCCATAGCCACAGTCCTACAGCAATGAGAATAATGACCACATTGTACTTTATCACTACAGCTCCTCCTCCAATCTCTAACTGGACTTCACACTAACATCCCGCAGTGCTGATGAGCCATAGCCACAGTCCTACAGCAATGAGAATAATAACCACATTGTACTTTATCACTACATCCCCTCCTCCAATCTCTAACTGGACTTCACACTAACATCCCGCAGTGCTGATGAGCCATAGCCACAGTCCTACAGCAATGAGAATAATAACCACATTGTACTTTATCACTACAGCCCCTCCTCCAATCTCTAACTAGACTTCACACTAACATCCCGCAGTGCTGATGAGCCATAGCCACAGTCCTACAGCAATGAGAATAATAACCACATTGTACTTTATCACTACAGCTCCTCCACCAATCTCTAACTGGACTTCACACTAACATCCCGCAGTGCTGATGAGCCATAGCCACAGTCCTACAGCAATGAGAATAATGACCACATTGTACTTTATCACTACAGCCCCTCCTCCAATCTCTAACTAGACTTCACACTAACATCCCGCAGTGCTGATGAGCCATAGCCACAGTAATACAGCAATAAGAATAATGACCACATTGTACTTTATCACTACAGCTCCTCCTCCAATCTCTAACTGGACTTCACACTAACATCCCGCAGTGCTGATGAGCCATAGCCACAGTCCTACAGCAATGAGAATAATAACCACATTGTACTTTATCACTACAGCTCCTCCTCCAATCTCTAACTGGACTTCACACTAACATCCCGCAGTGCTGATGAGCCATAGCCACAGTCCTACAGCAATGAGAATAATAACCACATTGTACTTTATCACTACAGCTCCTCCTCCAATCTCTAACTGGACTTCACACTAACATCCCGCAGTGCTGATGATCCATAGCCACAGTCCTACAGCAATGAGAATAATAACCACATTGTACTTTATCACTACAGCCCCTCCTCCAATCTCTAACTGGACTTCACACTAACATCCCGCAGTGCTGATGAGCCATAGCCACAGTCCTACAGCAATAAGAATAATAACCACATTGTACTTTATCACTACAGCTCCTCCTCCAATCTCTAACTGGACTTCACACTAACATCCCGCAGTGCTGATGAGCCATAGCCACAGTCCTACAGCAATAAGAATAATGACCACATTGTACTTTATCACTACAGCCCCTCCTCCAATCTCTAACTGGACTTCACACTAACATCCCGCAGTGCTGATGAACCATAGCCACAGTCCTACAGCAATAAGAATAATGACCACATTGTACTTTATCACTACAGCTCCTCCTCCAATCTCTAACTGGACTTCACACTAACATCCCGCAGTGCTGATGAGCCATAGCCACAGTCCTACAGCAATGAGAATAATGACCACATTGTACTTTATCACTACAGCTCCTCCTCCAATCTCTAACTGGACTTCACACTAACATCCCGCAGTGCTGATGAGCCATAGCCACAGTCCTACAGCAATGAGAATAATAACCACATTGTACTTTATCACTACAGCCCCTCCTCCAATCTCTAACTGGACTTCACACTAACATCCCGCAGTGCTGATGAGCCATAGCCACAGTCCTACAGCAATGAGAATAATGACCACATTGTACTTTATCACTACAGCCCCTCCTCCAATCTCTAACTGGACTTCACACTAACATCCCGCAGTGCTGATGAGCCATAGCCACAGTCCTACAGCAATGAGAATAATAACCACATTGTACTTTATCACTACAGCTCCTCCACCAATCTCTAACTGGACTTCACACTAACATCCCGCAGTGCTGATGAGCCATAGCCACAGTCCTACAGCAATGAGAATAATAATCACATTGTACTTTATCACTACAGCTCCTCCTCCAATCTCTAACTGGATTCACACTAACATCCCGCAGTGCTGATGAGCCATAGCCACAGTCCTACAGCAATGAGAATAATGACCACATTGTACTTTATCACTACAGCCCCTCCTCCAATCTCTAACTGGACTTCACACTAACATCCCGCAGTGCCGATGAGCCATAGCCACAGTCCTACAGCAATGTGAATAATAACCACATTGTACTTTATCACTACAGCTCCTCCTCCAATCTCTATCTGGACTTCACACTAACATCCCGCAGTGCTGATGAGCCATAGCCACAGTCCTACAGCAATGAGAATAATAACCACATTGTACTTTATCACTACAGCTCCTCCTCCAATCTCTAACTGGACTTCACACTAACATCCCGCAGTGCTGATGAGCCATAGCCACAGTCCTACAGCAATGAGAATAATAACCACATTGTACTTTATCACTACAGCTCCTCCTCCAATCTCTAACTGGACTTCACACTAACATCCCGCAGTGCTGATGAGCCATAGCCACAGTCCTACAGCAATGAGAATAATAACCACATTGTACTTTATCACTACAGCCCCTCCTCCAATCTCTAACTGGACTTCACACTAACATCCCGCAGTGCTGATGAGCCATAGCCACAGTAATACAGCAATGAGAATAATGACCACATTGTACTTTATCACTACAGCCCCTCCGCCAATCTCTAACTAGACTTCACACTAACATCCCGCAGTGCTGATGAGCCATAGCCACAGTCCTACAGCAATGAGAATAATGACCACATTGTACTTTATCACTACAGCCCCTCCTCCAATCTCTAACTGGACTTCACACTAACATCCCGCAGTGCTGATGAGCCATAGCCACAGTCCTACAGCAATGAGAATAATGACCACATTGTACTTTATCACTACAGCCCCTCCTCCAATCTCTAACTGGACTTCACACTAACATCCCGCAGTGCTGATGAGCCATAGCCACAGTCCTACAGCAATGAGAATAATAACCACATTGTACTTTATCACTACAGCTCCTCCACCAATCTCTAACTGGACTTCACACTAACATCCCGCAGTGCTGATGAGCCATAGCCACAGTCCTACAGCAATGAGAATAATAATCACATTGTACTTTATCACTACAGCTCCTCCTCCAATCTCTAACTGGATTCACACTAACATCCCGCAGTGCTGATGAGCCATAGCCACAGTCCTACAGCAATGAGAATAATGACCACATTGTACTTTATCACTACAGCCCCTCCTCCAATCTCTAACTGGACTTCACACTAACATCCCGCAGTGCCGATGAGCCATAGCCACAGTCCTACAGCAATGAGAATAATAACCACATTGTACTTTATCACTACAGCTCCTCCTCCAATCTCTATCTGGACTTCACACTAACATCCCGCAGTGCTGATGAGCCATAGCCACAGTCCTACAGCAATGAGAATAATAACCACATTGTACTTTATCACTACAGCTCCTCCTCCAATCTCTAACTGGACTTCACACTAACATCCCGCAGTGCTGATGAGCCATAGCCACAGTCCTACAGCAATGAGAATAATAACCACATTGTACTTTATCACTACAGCTCCTCCTCCAATCTCTAACTGGACTTCACACTAACATCCCGCAGTGCTGATGAGCCATAGCCACAGTCCTACAGCAATGAGAATAATGACCACATTGTACTTTATCACTACAGCCCCTCCTCCAATCTCTAACTGGACTTCACACTAACATCCCGCAGTGCTGATGAACCATAGCCACAGTCCTACAGCAATGAAAATAATAACCACATTGTACTTTATCACTACTGCCCCTCCTCCAATCTCTAACTGGACTTCACACTAACATCCCGCAGTGCTGATGAGCCATAGCCACAGTCCTACAGCAATGAGAATAATGACCACATTGTACTTTATCACTACAGCCCCTCCTCCAATCTCTAACTGGACTTCACACTAACATCCCGCAGTGCTGATGAGCCATAGCCACAGTCCTACAGCAATGAGAATAATAACCACATTGTACTTTATCACTACAGCCCCTCCTCCAATCTCTAACTGGACTTCACACTAACATCCCGCAGTGCTGATGAGCCATAGCCACAGTGCTACAGCAATGAGAATAATAACCACATTGTACTTTATCACTACAGCTCCTCCTCCAATCTCTAACTGGACTTCACACTAACATCCCGCAGTGCTGATGAGCCATAGCCACAGTCCTACAGCAATGAGAATAATAACCACATTGTACTTTATCACTACAGCCCCTCCTCCAATCTCTAACTGGACTTCACACTAACATCCCACAGTGCTGATGAGCCATAGCCACAGTAATACAGCAATGAGAATAATGACCACATTGTACTTTATCACTACAGCCCCTCCTCCAATCTCTAACTGGACTTCACACTAACATCCCACAGTGCCGATGAGCCATAGCCACAGTCCTACAGCAATGAGAATAATGACCACATTGTACTTTATCACTACAGCCCCTCCACCAATCTCTAACTGGATTTCACACTAACATCCCGCAGTGCTAATGAGCCATAGCCACAGTCCTACAGCAATGAGAATAATAACCACATTGTACTTTATCACTACAGCTCCTCCTCCAATCTCTAACTGGACTTCACACTAACATCCCGCAGTGCTGATGAGCCATAGCCACAGTCCTACAGCAATGAGAATAATAACCACATTGTACTTTATCACTACAGCCCCTCCTTCAATCTCTAACTGGACTTCACACTAACATCCCGCAGTGCTGATGAGCCATAGCCACAGTCCTACAGCAATGAGAATAATAACCACATTCTACTTTATCACTACTGCCCCTCCTCCAATCTCTAACTGGACTTCACACTAACATCCCGCAGTGCTGATGAGCCATAGCCACAGTCCTACAGCAATGAGAATAATGACCACATTGTACTTTATCACTACAGCCCCTCCACCAATCTCTAACTGGACTTCACACTAACATCCCGCAGTGCTGATGATCCATAGCCACAGTCCTACAGCAATGAGAATAATGACCACATTGTACTTTATCACTACAGCTCCTTCTCCAATCTCTAACTGGACTTCACACTAACATCCCGCAGTGCTGATGAGCCATAGCCACAGTCCTACAGCAATGAGAATAATGACCACATTGTACTTTATCACTACAGCCCCTCCACCAATCTCTAACTGGACTTCACACTAACATCCCGCAGTGCTGATGAGCCATAGCCACAGTCCTACAGCAATGAGAATAATGACCACATTGTACTTTATCACTACAGCTCCTCCTCCAATCTCTAACTGGACTTCACACTAACATCCCACAGTGCTGATGATCCATAGCCACAGTCATACAGCAATGAGAATAATAACCACATTGTACTTTATCACTACAGCTCCTCCTCCAATCTCTAACTGGACTTCACACTAACATCCCGCAGTGCTGATGAGCCATAGCCACAGTCCTACAGCAATGAGAATAATAACCACATTGTACTTTATCACTACAGCCCCTCCTCCAATCTCTAACTGGACTTCACACTAACATCCCGCAGTGCTGATGAGCCATAGCCACAGTCCTACAGCAATGAGAATAATGACCACATTGTACTTTATCACTACAGCTCCTCCTCCAATCTCTAACTGGACTTCACACTAACATCCCGCAGTGCTGATGAGCCATAGCCACAGTAATACAGCAATAAGAATAATAACCACATTGTACTTTATCACTACAGCTCCTCCTCCAATCTCTAACTGGACTTCACAGTAACATCCCGCAGTGCTGATGAGCCATAGCCACAGTCCTACAGCAATGAGAATAATGAACACATTGTACTTTATCACTACAGCTCCTCCTCCAATCTCTAACTGGACTTCACACTAACATCCCGCAGTGCTGATGAGCCATAGCCACAGTCCTACAGCAATGAGAATAATAACCACATTGTACTTTATCACTACAGCCCCTCCTCCAATCTCTAACTGGACTTCACACTAACATCCCGCAGTGCTGATGAGCCATAGCCACAGTCCTACAGCAATGAGAATAATGACCACATTGTACTTTATCACTACAGCTCCTCCTCCAATCTCTAACTAGACTTCACACTAACATCCCACAGTGCTGATGAGCCATAGCCACAGTCCTACAGCAATGAGAATAATGACCACATTGTACTTTATCACTACAGCTCCTCCTTCAATCTCTAACTGAACTTCACACTAACATCCCGCAGTGCTGATGAGTCATAGCCACAGTCCTACAGCAATGAGAATAATGACCACATTGTACTTTATCACTACAGCCCCTCCTCCAATCTCTAACTGGACTTCACACTAACATCCCACAGTGCTGATAAGCCATAGCCACAGTCCTACAGCAATGAGAATAATGACCACATTGTACTTTATCACTACAGCCCCTCCTCCAATCTCTAACTGGACTTCACACTAACATCCCACAGTGCTGATGAGCCATAGCCACAGTCCTACAGCAATGAGAATAATGACCACATTGTACTTTATCACTACAGCCCCTCCTCCAATCTCTAACTGGACTTCACACTAACATCCCGCAGTGCTGATGAGCCATAGCCACAGTCCTACAGCAATAAGAATAATAACCACATTGTACTTTATCACTACAGCCCCTCCTCCAATCTCTAACTAGACTTCACACTAACACCCCGCAGTGCTGATGAGCCATAGCCACAGTCCTACAGCAATGAGAATAATGACCACATTGTACTTTATCACTACAGCTCCTCCTCCAATCTCTAACTAGACTTCACACTAACATCCCACAGTGCTGATGAGCCATAGCCACAGTCCTACAGCAATGAGAATAATGACCACATTGTACTTTATCACTACAGCTCCTCCTCCAATCTCTAACTGGACTTCACACTAACATCCCGCAGTGCTGATGAGCCATAGCCACAGTCCTACAGCAATGAGAATAATGACCACATTGTACTTTATCACTACAGCTCCTCCTCCAATCTCTAACTGGACTTCACACTAACATCCCGCAGTGCTGATGAGCCATAGCCACAGTCCTACAGCAATGAGAATAATAACCACATTGTACTTTATCACTACAGCCCCTCCTCCAATCTCTAACTGGACTTCACACTAACATCCCGCAGTGCTGATGAGCCATAGCCACAGTCCTACAGCAATGAGAATAATGACCACATTGTACTTTATCTCTACAGCCCCTCCTCCAATCTCTAACTAGACTTCACACTAACATCCCGCAGTGCTGATGAGCCATAGCCACAGTCCTACAGCAATGAGAATAATGACCACATTGTACTTTATCACTACAGCTCCTCCTCCAATCTCTAACTGGACTTCACACTAACATCCCGCAGTGCTGATGAGCCATAGCCACAGTCCTACAGCAATGAGAATAATGACCACATTGTACTTTATCACTACAGCTCCTCCTCCAATCTCTAACTGGACTTCACACTAACATCCCGCAGTGCTGATGATCCATAGCCACAGTCCTACAGCAATGAGAATAATAACCACATTGTACTTTATCACTACAGCCCCTCCTCCAATCTCTAACTAGACTTCACACTAACATCCCACAGTGCTGATGAGCCATAGCCACAGTCCTACAGCAATGAGAATAATAACCACATTGTACTTTATCACTACAGCCCCTCCTCCAATCTCTAACTGGACTTCACACTAACATCCCGCAGTGCTGATGAGCCATAGCCACAGTAATACAGCAATGAGAATAATAACCACATTGTACTTTATCACTACAGCCCCTCCTCCAATCTCTAACTGGACTTCACACTAACATCCCGCAGTGCTGATGAACCATAGCCACAGTAATACAGCAATGAGAATAATAACCACATTGTACTTTATCACTACAGCTCCTCCTCCAATCTCTAACTAGACTTCACACTAACATCCCGCAGTGCTGATGAACCATAGCCACAGTAATACAGCAATGAGAATAATAACCACATTGTACTTTATCACTACAGCCCCTCCTCCAATCTCTAACTGGACTTCACACTAACATCCGCAGTGCTGATGAACCATAGCCACAGTCCTACAGCAATGAGAATAATGACCACATTGTACTTTATCACTACAGCTCCTCCTCCAATCTCTAACTGGACTTCACACTAACATCCCGCAGTGCTGATGAGCCATAGCCACAGTCCTACAGCAATGAGAATAATAACCACATTGTACTTTATCACTGCAGCTCCTCCGCCAATCTCTAACTGGACTTCACACTAACATCCCGCAGTGCTGATGAGCCATAGCCACAGTCATACAGCAATGAGAATAATAACCACATTGTACTTTATCACTACAGCCCCTCCTCCAATCTCTAACTGGACTTCACACTAACATCCCGCAGTGCTGATGAGCCATAGCCACAGTCCTACAGCAATGAGAATAATGACCACATTGTACTTTATCACTACAGCTCCTCCTCCAATCTCTAACTAGACTTCACACTAACATCCCACAGTGCTGATGAGCCATAGCCACAGTCCTACAGCAATGAGAATAATGACCACATTGTACTTTATCACTACAGCCCCTCCTCCAATCTCTAACTAGACTTCACACTAACATCCCACAGTGCTGATGAGCCATAGCCACAGTCCTACAGCAATGAGAATAATGACCACATTGTACTTTATCACTACAGCTCCTCCTCCAATCTCTAACTGGACTTCACACTAACATCCCGCAGTGCTGATGAGCCATAGCCACAGTCCTACAGCAATGAGAATAATAACCACATTGTACTTTATCACTACAGCCCCTCCGCCAATCTCTAACTGGACTTCACACTAACATCCCGCAGTGCTGATGAGCCATAGCCACAGTCCTACAGCAATGAGAATAATGACCACATTGTACTTTATCACTACAGCTCCTCCTCCAATCTCTAACTGGACTTCACACTAACATCCCGCAGTGCTGATGATCCATAGCCACAGTCCTACAGCAATGAGAATAATAACCACATTGTACTTTATCACTACAGCCCCTCCTCCAATCTCTAACTAGACTTCACACTAACATCCCACAGTGCTGATGAACCATAGCCACAGTAATACAGCAATGAGAATAATAACCACATTGTACTTTATCACTACAGCCCCTCCTCCAATCTCTAACTGGACTTCACACTAACATCCCGCAGTGCTGATGAACCATAGCCACAGTAATACAGCAATGAGAATAATAACCACATTGTACTTTATCACTACAGCTCCTCCTCCAATCTCTAACTGGACTTCACACTAACATCCCGCAGTGCTGATGATCCATAGCCACAGTAATACAGCAATGAGAATAATGACCACATTGTACTTTATCACTACAGCCCCTCCTCCAATCTCTAACTGGACTTCACACTAACATCCCGCAGTGCTGATGAGCCATAGCCACAGTCCTACAGCAATGAGAATAATAACCACATTGTACTTTATCACTACAGCTCCTCCTCCAATCTCTAACTGGACTTCACACTAACATCCCGCAGTGCTGATGAACCATAGCCACAGTAATACAGCAATGAGAATAATAACCACATTGTACTTTATCACTACAGCTCCTCCTCCAATCTCTAACTGGACTTCACACTAACATCCCGCAGTGCTGATGAACCATAGCCACAGTCCTACAGCAATGAGAATAATGACCACATTGTAGTTTATCACTACAGCCCCTCCACCAATCTCTAACTGGACTTCACACTAACATCCCGCAGTGCTGATGAGCCATAGCCACAGTCCTACAGCAATGAGAATAATAACCACATTGTACTTTATCACTACAGCTCCTCCTCCAATCTCTAACTGGACTTCACACTAACATCCCGCAGTGCTGATGAGCCATAGCCACAGTCATACAGCAATGAGAATAATAACCACATTGTACTTTATCACTACAGCCCCTCCTCCAATCTCTAACTGGACTTCACACTAACATCCCGCAGTGCTGATGAGCCATAGCCACAGTCCTACAGCAATGAATAATAACCACATTGTACTTTATCACTACAGCCCCTCCTCCAATCTCTAACTGAACTTCACACTAACATCCCGCAGTGCTGATGATCCATAGCCACAGTCCTACAGCAATGAGAATAATAACCACATTGTACTTTATCACTACAGCCCCTCCTCCAATCTCTAACTGGACTTCACACTAACATCCCGCAGTGCTGATGAGCCATAGCCACAGTCCTACAGCAATGAGAATAATAACCACATTGTACTTTATCACTACAGCTCCTCCTCCAATCTCTAACTGGACTTCACACTTACATCCCACAGTGCTGATGAGCCATAGCCACAGTCCTTCAGCAATGAAAATAATAACCACATTGTACTTTATCACTACAGCCCCTCCTCCAATCTCTAACTGGACTTCACACTAACATCCCGCAGTGCCGATGAGCCATAGCCACAGTCCTACAGCAATGAGAATAATAACCACATTGTACTTTATCACTACAGCCCCTCCTCCAATCTCTAACTGGACTTCACGCTAACATCCCGCAGTGCCGATAAGCCATAGCCACAGTCCTACAGCAATAAGAATAATAACCACATTGTACTTTATCACTACAGCCCCTCCTCCAATCTCTAACTGGACTTCACACTAACATCCCGCAGTGCTGATGATCCATAGCCACAGTAATACAGCAATGAGAATAATAACCACATTGTACTTTATCACTACAGCTCCTCCTCCAATCTCTAACTGGACTCACACTAACATCCCACAGTGCTGATGAGCCATAGCCACAGTCCTACAGCAATGAGAATAATGAACACATTGTACTTTATCACTACAGCTCCTCCTCCAATCTCTAACTGGACTTCACACTAACATCCCGCAGTGCTGATGAGCCATAGCCACAGTAATACAGCAATGAGAATAATAACCACATTGTACTTTATCACTACAGCTCCTCCTCCAATCTCTAACTGGACTTCACACTAACATCCCGCAGTGCTGATGAGCCATAGCCACAGTCCTACAGCAATGAGAATAATAACCACATTGTACTTTATCACTACAGCTCCTCCGCCAATCTCTAACTGGACTTCACACTAACATCCCGCAGTGCTGATGAGCCATAGCCACAGTCCTACAGCAATAAGAATAATAACCATATTGTACTTTATCACTACAGCTCCTCCTCCAATCTCTAACTGGACTTTACACTAACATCCCGCAGTGCTGATGAGCCATAGCCACAGTCCTACAGCAATAAGAATAATAACCACATTGTACTTTATCACTACAGCTCCTCCTCCAATCTCTAACTGGACTTCACGCTAACATCCCGCAGTGCCGATAAGCCATAGCCACAGTCCTACAGCAATAAGAATAATAACCACATTGTACTTTATCACTACAGCTCCTCCTCCAATCTCTAACTGGACTTCACACTAACATCCCGCAGTGCTGATGAGCCATAGCCACAGTCCTACAGCAATGAGAATAATAACCACATTGTACTTTATCACTACAGCTCCTCCTCCAATCTCTAACTGGACTTCACACTAACATCCCGCAGTGCTGATGAGCCATAGCCACAGTAATACAGCAATGAGAATAATAACCACATTGTACTTTATCACTACAGCTCCTCCTCCAATCTCTAACTGACTTCACACTAACATCCCGCAGTGCTGATGAGCCATAGCCACAGTCCTACAGCAATGAGAATAATGAACACATTGTACTTTATCACTACAGCTCCTCCTCCAATCTCTAACTGGACTTCACACTAACATCCCGCAGTGCTGATGAGCCATAGCCACAGTAATACAGCAATGAGAATAATAACCACATTGTACTTTATCACTACAGCTCCTCCTCCAATCTCTAACTGGACTTCACACTAACATCCCGCAGTGCTGATGAGCCATAGCCACAGTCCTACAGCAATGAGAATAATGACCACATTGTACTTTATCACTACTGCCCCTCCTCCAATCTCTAACTGGACTTCACACTAACATCCCGCAGTGCTGATGAGCCATAGCCACAGTCCTACAGCAATGAGAATAATAACCACATTGTACTTTATCACTACAGCCCCTCCTCCAATCTCTAACTGGACTTCACACTAACATCCCGCAGTGCTGATGAGCCATAGCCACAGTCCTACAGCAATGAGAATAATAACCACATTATACTTTATCACTACAGCCCCTCCTCCAATCTCTAACTGGACTTCACACTAACATCCCGCAGTGCTGATGAGCCATAGCCACAGTCCTACAGCAATGAGAATAATAACCACATTGTACTTTATCACTACAGCTCCTCCTCCAATCTCTAACTGGACTTCACACTAACATCCCGCAGTGCTGATGAGCCATAGCCACAGTAATACAGCAATGAGAATAATGACCACATTGTACTTTATCACTACAGCTCCTCCTCCAATCTCTAACTGGACTTCACACTAACACCCGCAGTGCTGATGAGCCATAGCCACAGTCCTACAGCAATGAGAATAATGACCACATTGTACTTTATCACTAAAGCCCCTCCTCCAATCTCTAACTGGACTTCACACTAACATCCCACAGTGCTGATGAGCCATAGCCACAGTCCTACAGCAATGAGAATAATGACCACATTGTACTTTATCACTACAGCTCCTCCTCCAATCTCTAACTGACTTCACACTAACATCCCGCAGTGCTGATGAACCATAGCCACAGTAATACAGCAATAAGAATAATAACCACATTGTACTTTATCACTACAGCCCCTCCTCCAATCTCTAACTGGACTTCACACTAACATCCCGCAGTGCTGATGAGCCATAGCCACAGTAATACAGCAATGAGAATAATGACCACATTGTACTTTATCACTACAGCTCCTCCTCCAATCTCTAACTGGACTTCACACTAACATCCCGCAGTGCTGATGAGCCATAGCCACAGTAATACAGCAATGAGAATAATAACCACATTGTACTTTATCACTACAGCTCCTCCTCCAATCTCTAACTGGACTTCACACTAACATCCCGCAGTGCTGATGATCCATAGCCACAGTCATACAGCAATGAGAATAATAACCACATTGTACTTTATCACTACAGCTCCTCCACAATCTCTAACTGGACTTCACACTAACATCCCGCAGTGCTGATGAGCCATAGCCACAGTCCTACAGCAATGAGAATAATAACCACATTGTACTTTATCACTACAGCTCCTCCTCCAATCTCTAACTGGACTTCACACTAACACCCCGCAGTGCTGATGATCCATAGCCACAGTCATACAGCAATGAGAATAATAACCACATTGTACTTTATCACTACAGCCCCTCCACCAATCTCTAACTGGACTTCACACTAACATCCCGCAGTGCTGATGAGCCATAGCCACAGTCCTACAGCAATGAGAATAATAACCACATTGTACTTTATCACTACAGCTCCTCCTCCAATCTCTAACTGGACTTCACACTAACATCCCGCAGTGCTGATGAGCCATAGCCACAGTCCTACAGCAATGAGAATAATAACCACATTGTACTTTATCACTACAGCCCCCTCCTCCAATCTCTAACTGGACTTCACACTAACATCCCGCAGTGCTGATGAGCCATAGCCACAGTCCTACAGCAATGAGAATAATAACCACATTGTACTTTATCACTACAGCTCCTCCTCCAATCTCTAACTGGACTTCACGCTAACATCCCGCAGTGCTGATGAGTCATAGCCACAGTCCTACAGCAATGAGAATAATGACCACATTGTACTTTATCACTACAGCCCCTCCTCCAATCTCTAACTGGACTTCACGCTAACATCCCGCAGTGCCGATGAGCCATAGCCACAGTCCTACAGCAATGAGAATAATAACCACATTGTACTTTATCACTACAGCTCCTCCTCCAATCTCTAACTGGACTTCACACTAACATCCCGCAGTGCTGATGAGCCACAGCCACAGTCCTACAGCAATGAGAATAATAACCACATTGTACTTTATCACTACAGCTCCTCCTCCAATCTCTAACTGGACTTCACACTAACATCCCGCAGTGCTGATGAGCCATAGCCACAGTCCTACAGCAATGAGAATAATAACCACATTGTACTTTATCACTACTGCTCCTCCTCCAATCTCTAACTGGACTTCACACTAACATCCCGCAGTGCTGATGAGCCATAGCCACAGTCCTACAGCAATGAGAATAATGAACACATTGTACTTTATCACTACAGCTCCTCCTCCAATCTCTAACTGGACTTCACACTAACATCCCGCAGTGCTGATGAGCCATAGCCACAGTAATACAGCAATGAGAATAATGACCACATTGTACTTTATCACTACAGCTCCTCCTCCAATCTCTAACTGGACTTCACACTAACATCCCGCAGTGCTGATGAGCCATAGCCACAGTCCTACAGCAATAAGAATAATAACCACATTGTACTTTATCACTACAGCTCCTCCTCCAATCTCTAACTGGACTTCACACTAACATCCCACAGTGCTGATGAGCCATAGCCACAGTCCTACAGCAATGAGAATAATAACCACATTGTACTTTATCACTACAGCCCCTCCTCCAATCTCTAACTGGACTTCACACTAACATCCCGCAGTGCTGATGAACCATAGCCACAGTAATACAGCAATGAGAATAATAACCACATTGTACTTTATCACTACAGCTCCTCCTCCAATCTCTAACTGGACTTCACACTAACATCCCGCAGTGCTGATGAGCCATAGCCACAGTCCTACAGCAATGAGAATAATGACCACATTGTACTTTATCACTACTGCTCCTCCTCCAATCTCTAACTGGACTTCACACTAACATCCCGCAGTGCTGATGAGCCATAGCCACAGTCCTACAGCAATAAGAATAATAACCACATTGTACTTTATCACTACAGCTCCTCCTCCAATCTCTAACTGGACTTCACACTAACACCCCGCAGTGCTGATGAGCCATAGCCACAGTCCTACAGCAATGAGAATAATGACCACATTGTACTTTATCACTACTGCCCCTCCTCCAATCTCTAACTGGACTTCACACTAACATCCCGCAGTGCTGATGAGCCATAGCCACAGTCCTACAGCAATGAGAATAATAACCACATTGTACTTTATCACTACAGCTCCTCCTCCAATCTCTAACTGGACTTCACACTAACATCCCGCAGTGCTGATGAGCCATAGCCACAGTCCTACAGCAATGAGAATAATAACCACATTGTACTTTATCACTACAGCCCCTCCTCCAATCTCTAACTGGACTTCACACTAACATCCCGCAGTGCTGATGAGCCATAGCCACAGTCCTACAGCAATGAGAATAATAACCACATTGTACTTTATCACTACAGCTCCTCCTCCAATCTCTAACTGGACTTCACACTAACATCCCGCAGTGCTGATGAGCCATAGCCACAGTCCTACAGCAATGAGAATAATGACCACATTGTACTTTATCACTACAGCTCCTCCTCCAATCTCTAACTGGACTTCACACTAACATCCCGCAGTGCTGATGAGCCATAGCCACAGTCCTACAGTAATGAGAATAATAAACACATTGTACTTTATCACTACAGCTCCTCCTCCAATCTCTAACTGGACTTCACACTAACATCCCGCAGTGCTGATGAGCCATAGCCACAGTAATACAGCAATGAGAATAATGACCACATTGTACTTTATCACTACAGCTCCTCCTCCAATCTCTAACTGGACTTCACACTAACACCCCGCAGTGCTGATGAGCCATAGCCACAGTCCTACAGCAATGAGAATAATGACCACATTGTACTTTATCACTACAGCCCCTCCTCCAATCTCTAACTGGACTTCACACTAACATCCCACAGTGCTGATGAGCCATAGCCACAGTCCTACAGCAATGAGAATAATGACCACATTGTACTTTATCACTACAGCTCCTCCTCCAATCTCTAACTGGACTTCACACTAACATCCCGCAGTGCTGATGAGCCATAGCCACAGTCCTACAGCAATGAGAATAATAACCACATTGTACTTTATCACTACAGCCCCTCCTCCAATCTCTAACTGGACTTCACACTAACATCCCGCAGTGCTGATGAGCCATAGCCACAGTAATACAGCAATGAGAATAATAACCACATTGTACTTTATCACTACAGCTTCTCCTCCAATCTCTAACTGGACTTCACACTAACATCCCGCAGTGCTGATGATCCATAGCCACAGTCATACAGCAATGAGAATAATAACCACATTGTACTTTATCACTACAAGCCCCTCCACCAATCTCTAACTGGACTTCACACTAACATCCCGCAGTGCTGATGAGCCATAGCCACAGTCCTACAGCAATGAGAATAATAACCACATTGTACTTTATCACTACAGCCCCTCCTCCAATCTCTAACTGGACTTCACACTAACATCCCGCAGTGCTGATGAGCCATAGCCACAGTCCTACAGCAATAAGAATAATAACCACATTGTACTTTATCACTACTGCTCCTCCTCCAATCTCTAACTGGACTTCACACTAACATCCCGCAGTGCTGATGATCCATAGCCACAGTCCTACAGCAATGAGAATAATGACCACATTGTACTTTATCACTACAGCCCCTCCACCAATCTCTAACTGGACTTCACACTAACATCCCGCAGTGCTGATGATCCATAGCCACAGTAATACAGCAATGAGAATAATGACCACATTGTACTTTATCACTACAGCCCCTCCTCCAATCTCTAACTAGACTTCACACTAACATCCCGCAGTGCTGATGAGCCATAGCCACAGTCCTACAGCAATGAGAATAATAACCACATTGTACTTTATCACTACAGCTCCTCCTCCAATCTCTAACTGGACTTCACACTAACATCCCGCAGTGCTGATGATCCATAGCCACAGTAATACAGCAATGAGAATAATGACCACATTGTACTTTATCACTACAGCCCCTCCTCCAATCTCTAACTGGACTTCACACTAACATCCCGCAGTGCTGATGAGCCATAGCCACAGTCCTACAGCAATGAGAATAATAACCACATTGTACTTTATCACTACAGCCCCTCCTCCAATCTCTAACTGGACTTCACACTAACATCCCGCAGTGCTGATGAGCCATAGCCACAGTCCTACAGCAATGAGAATAATAACCACATTGTACTTTATCACTACAGCTTCTCCTCCAATCTCTAACTGGACTTCACACTAACATCCCGCAGTGCTGATGATCCATAGCCACAGTCATACAGCAATGAGAATAATAACCACATTGTACTTTATCACTACAGCCCCTCCACCAATCTCTAACTGGACTTCACACTAACATCCCGCAGTGCTGATGAGCCATAGCCACAGTCCTACAGCAATGAGAATAATAACCACATTGTACTTTATCACTACAGCCCCTCCTCCAATCTCTAACTGGACTTCACACTAACATCCCGCAGTGCTGATGAGCCATAGCCACAGTCCTACAGCAATAAGAATAATAACCACATTGTACTTTATCACTACTGCTCCTCCTCCAATCTCTAACTGGACTTCACACTAACATCCCGCAGTGCTGATGATCCATAGCCACAGTCCTACAGCAATGAGAATAATGACCACATTGTACTTTATCACTACAGCCCCTCCACCAATCTCTAACTGGACTTCACACTAACATCCCGCAGTGCTGATGATCCATAGCCACAGTAATACAGCAATGAGAATAATGACCACATTGTACTTTATCACTACAGCCCCTCCTCCAATCTCTAACTAGACTTCACACTAACATCCCGCAGTGCTGATGAGCCATAGCCACAGTCCTACAGCAATGAGAATAATAACCACATTGTACTTTATCACTACAGCTCCTCCTCCAATCTCTAACTGGACTTCACACTAACATCCCGCAGTGCTGATGATCCATAGCCACAGTAATACAGCAATGAGAATAATGACCACATTGTACTTTATCACTACAGCCCCTCCTCCAATCTCTAACTGGACTTCACACTAACATCCCGCAGTGCTGATGAGCCATAGCCACAGTCCTACAGCAATGAGAATAATAACCACATTGTACTTTATCACTACAGCCCCTCCTCCAATCTCTAACTGGACTTCACACTAACATCCCGCAGTGCTGATGAGCCATAGCCACAGTCCTACAGCAATGAGAATAATAACCACATTGTACTTTATCACTACAGCTCCTCCTCCAATCTCTAACTGGACTTCACACTAACATCCCGCAGTGCTGATGAGCCATAGCCACAGTCCTACAGCAATGAGAATAATAACCACATTGTACTTTATCACTACAGCCCCTCCACCAATCTCTAACTGGACTTCACACTAACATCCCGCAGTGCTGATGAGCCATAGCCACAGTCCTACAGCAATGAGAATAATAACCACATTGTACTTTATCACTACAGCTCCTCCTCCAATCTCTAACTGGACTTCACACTAACACCCCGCAGTGCTGATGAGCCATAGCCACAGTCCTACAGCAATGAGAATAATAACCACATTGTACTTTATCACTACAGCTCCTCCTCCAATCTCTAACTGGACTTCACACTAACATCCCGCAGTGCCGATGAGCCATAGCCACAGTCCTACAGCAATGAGAATAATGACCACATTGTACTTTATCACTACAGCTCCTCCTCCAATCTCTAACTGGACTTCACACTAACACCCCGCAGTGCTGATGATCCATAGCCACAGTCCTACAGCAATGAGAATAATAACCACATTGTACTTTATCACTACAGCTCCTCCTCCAATCTCTAACTGGACTTCACACTAACACCCCGCAGTGCTGATGATCCATAGCCACAGTCATACAGCAATGAGAATAATAACCACATTGTACTTTATCACTACAGCTCCTCCTCCAATCTCTAACTGGACTTCACACTAACATCCCGCAGTGCTGATGAGCCATAGCCACAGTGCTACAGCAATGAGAATAATGACCACATTGTACTTTATCACTACAGCTCCTCTTCCAATCTCTAACTGGACTTCACACTAACATCCCGCAGTGCTGATGAACCATAGCCACAGTAATACAGCAATGAGAATAATAACCACATTGTACTTTATCACTACAGCTCCTCCTCCAATCTCTAACTGGACTTCACACTAACATCCCGCAGTGCTGATGAGCCATAGCCACAGTCCTACAGCAATGAGAATAATAACCACATTGTACTTTATCACTACAGCTCCTCCTCCAATCTCTAACTGGACTTCACACTAACATCCCGCAGTGCTGATGAGCCATAGCCACAGTCCTACAGCAATGAGAATAATAACCACATTGTACTTTATCACTACAGCTCCTCCTCCAATCTCTAACTGGACTTCACACTAACATCCCGCAGTGCTGATGAGCCATAGCCACAGTCCTACAGCAATGAGAATAATGACCACATTGTACTTTATCACTACAGCCCCTCCTCCAATCTCTAACTGGACTTCACACTAACATCCCGCAGTGCTGATGAGCCATAGCCACAGTCCTACAGCAATGAGAATAATAACCACATTGTACTTTATCACTACAGCCCCTCCTCCAATCTCTAACTGGACTTCACACTAACATCCCGCAGTGCTGATGAGCCATAGCCACAGTCCTACAGCAATGAGAATAATAACCACATTGTACTTTATCACTACAGCTCCTCCTCCAATCTCTAACTGGACTTCACACTAACATCCCGCAGTGCTGATGAGCCATAGCCATAGTCCTACAGCAATGAGAATAATGACCACATTGTACTTTATCACTACAGCCCCTCCTCCAATCTCTAACTGGACTTCACACTAACATCCCGCAGTGCTGATGAGCCATAGCCACAGTCCTACAGCAATGAGAATAATAACCACATTGTACTTTATCACTACAGCTCCTCCGCCAATCTCTAACTGGACTTCACAGTAACATCCCGCAGTGCTGATGATCCATAGCCACAGTCATACAGCAATGAGAATAATAACCACATTGTACTTTATCACTACAGCCCCTCCTCCAATCTCTAACTGGACTTCACACTAACACCCCGCAGTGCTGATGATCCATAGCCACAGTCCTACAGCAATGAGAATAATAACCACATTGTACTTTATCACTACAGCTCCTCCTCCAATCTCTAACTGGACTTCACACTAACACCCCGCAGTGCTGATGATCCATAGCCACAGTCATACAGCAATGAGAATAATAACCACATTGTACTTTATCACTACAGCCCCTCCACCAATCTCTAACTGGACTTCACACTAACATCCCGCAGTGCTGATGAGCCATAGCCACAGTCCTACAGCAATGAGAATAATAACCACATTGTACTTTATCACTACAGCCCCTCCTCCAATCTCTAACTGGACTTCACACTAACATCCCGCAGTGCTGATGAGCCATAGCCACAGTCCTACAGCAATGAGAATAATAACCACATTGTACTTTATCACTACAGCCCCTCCTCCAATCTCTAACTGGACTTCACACTAACATCCCGCAGTGCTGATGAGCCATAGCCACAGTCCTACAGCAATGAGAATAATAACCACATTGTACTTTATCACTACAGCTCCTCCTCCAATCTCTAACTGGACTTCACACTAACATCCCGCAGTGCTGATGAGCCATAGCCACAGTCCTACAGCAATGAGAATAATAACCACATTGTACTTTATCACTACAGCTCCTCCTCCAATCTCTAACTGGACTTCACACTAACATCCCACAGTGCTGATGAGCCATAGCCACAGTCCTACAGCAATGAGAATAATGACCACATTGTACTTTATCACTACAGCTCCTCCTCCAATCTCTAACTAGACTTCACACTAACATCCCGCAGTGCTGATGAGCCATAGCCACAGTAATACAGCAATGAGAATAATGACCACATTGTACTTTATCACTACAGCTCCTCCTCCAATCTCTAACTGGACTTCACACTAACATCCCGCAGTGCTGATGAGCCATAGCCACAGTCCTACAGCAATGAGAATAATAACCACATTGTACTTTATCACTACAGCCCCTCCTCCAATCTCTAACTGGACTTCACACTAACATCCCGCAGTGCTGATGAGCCATAGCCACAGTCCTACAGCAATGAGAATAATAACCACATTGTACTTTATCACTACAGCTCCTCCTCCAATCTCTAACTGGACTTCACACTAACATCCCACAGTGCTGATGATCCATAGCCACAGTAATACAGCAATGAGAATAATGACCACATTGTACTTTATCACTACAGCCCCTCCTCCAATCTCTAACTGGACTTCACACTAACACCCCGCAGTGCTGATGAGCCATAGCCACAGTCCTACAGCAATGAGAATAATGACCACATTGTACTTTATCACTACAGCCCCTCCTCCAATCTCTAACTGGACTTCACACTAACACCCCGCAGTGCTGATGAGCCATAGCCACAGTCCTACAGCAATGAGAATAATAACCACATTGTACTTTATCACTACAGCTCCTCCTCCAATCTCTAACTGGACTTCACACTAACATCCCGCAGTGCTGATGAGCCATAGCCACAGTCCTACAGCAATGAGAATAATAACCACATTGTACTTTATCACTACAGCCCCTCCTCCAATCTCTAACTGGACTTCACACTAACATCCCGCAGTGCCGATGAGCCATAGCCACAGTCCTACAGCAATGAGAATAATAACCACATTGTACTTTATCACTACAGCCCCTCCTCCAATCTCTAACAGGACTTCACACTAACATCCCGCAGTGCTGATGATCCATAGCCACAGTCCTACAGCAATGAGAATAATGACCACATTGTACTTTATCACTACAGCCCCTCCTCCAATCTCTAACAGGACTTCACACTAACATCCCGCAGTGCTGATGAGCCATAGCCACAGTCCTACAGCAATGAGAATAATAACCACATTGTACTTTATCACTACAGCCCCTCCACCAATCTCTAACTGGACTTCACACTAACATCCCGCAGTGCTGATGAGCCATAGCCACAGTCCTACAGCAATGAGAATAATAACCACATTGTACTTTATCACTACAGCTCCTCCTCCAATCTCTAACTGGACTTCACACTAACATCCCGCAGTGCTGATGAGCCATAGCCACAGTCCTACAGCAATGAGAATAATAACCACATTGTACTTTATCACTACAGCCCCTCCTCCAATCTCTAACTGGACTTCACACTAACATCCCGCAGTGCTGATGATCCATAGCCACAGTCCTACAGCAATGAGAATAATAACCACATTGTACTTTATCACTACAGCCCCTCCTCCAATCTCTAACTGGACTTCACACTAACATCCCGCAGTGCTGATGAGCCATAGCCACAGTCCTACAGCAATGAGAATAATAACCACATTGTACTTTATCACTACTGCCCATCCTCCAATCTCTAACTGGACTTCACACTAACATCCCGCAGTGCTGATGAGCCATAGCCACAGTAATACAGCAATGAGAATAATAACCACATTGTACTTTATCACTACAGCTCCTCCTCCAATCTCTAACTGGACTTCACACTAACATCCCACAGTGCTGATGAGCCACAGCCACAGTCCTACAGCAATGAGAATAATGACCACATTGTACTTTATCACTACAGCCCCTCCTCCAATCTCTAACTGAACTTCACACTAACATCCCGCAGTGCTGATGAGCCATAGCCACAGTCCTACAGCAATGAGAATAATGACCACATTGTACTTTATCACTACAGCTCCTCCTCCAATCTCTAACTGGACTTCACACTAACATCCCACAGTGCTGATGAGCCACAGCCACAGTCCTACAGCAATGAGAATAATGACCACATTGTACTTTATCACTACAGCCCCTCCTCCAATCTCTAACTGAACTTCACACTAACATCCCGCAGTGCTGATGAGCCACAGCCACAGTCCTACAGCAATGAGAATAATGACCACATTGTACTTTATCACTACAGCCCCTCCTCCAATCTCTAACTGGACTTCACACTAACATCCCGCAGTGCTGATGATCCATAGCCACAGTCCTACAGCAATGAGAATAATAAGCACATTGTACTTTATCACTACAGCTCCTCCTCCAATCTCTAACTGGACTTCACACTAACATTCCGCAGTGCTGATGAGCCATAGCCACAGTCCTACAGCAATGAGAATAATAAACACATTGTACTTTATCACTACAGCCCCTCCTCCAATCTCTAACTGGACTTCACACTAACATCCCGCAGTGCTGATGAGCCATAGCCACAGTCCTACAGCAATGAGAATAATAACCACATTGTACTTTATCACTACAGCTCCTCCTCCAATCTCTAACTGGACTTCACACTAACATCCCACAGTGCTGATGAGCCATAGCCACAGTCCTACAGCAATGAGAATAATAACCACATTGTACTTTATCACTACAGCCCCTCCTCCAATCTCTAACTAGACTTCACACTAACATCCCGCAGTGCTGATGAGCCATAGCCACAGTCCTACAGCAATGAGAATAATAACCACATTGTACTTTATCACTACAGCTCCTCCTCCAATCTCTAACTGGACTTCACATTAACATCCCGCAGTGCTGATGATCCATAGCCACAGTAATACAGCAATGAGAATAATGACCACATTGTACTTTATCACTACAGCTCCTCCTCCAATCTCTAACTGGACTTCACACTAACATCCCGCAGTGCTGATGAGTCATAGCCACAGTCCTACAGCAATGAGAATAATAACCACATTGTACTTTATCACTACAGCTCCTCCTCCAATCTCTAACTAGACTTCACACTAACATCCCGCAGTGCTGATGAGCCATAGCCACAGTCCAACAGCAAAGAGAATAATAACCACATTGTACTTTATCACTACTGCTCCTCCTCCAATCTCTAACTGGACTTCACACTAACATCCCGCAGTGCTGATGAGCCATAGCCACAGTCCTACAGCAATGAGAATAATAACCACATTGTACTTTATCACTACAGCCCCTCCTCCAATCTCTAACTGGACTTCACACTAACATCCCACAGTGCTGATGAGCCATAGCCACAGTCCTACAGCAATGAGAATAATAACCACATTGTACTTTATCACTACTGCTCCTCCTCCAATCTCTAACTGGACTTCACACTAACATCCCGCAGTGCTGATGAGCCATAGCCACAGTCCTACAGCAATGAGAATAATAACCACATTGTACTTTATCACTACAGCTCCTCCTCCAATCTCTAACTGGACTTCACACTAACATCCCGCAGTGCTGATGAGCCATAGCCACAGTCCTACAGCAATGAGAATAATGACCACATTGTACTTTATCACTACAGCCCCTCCTCCAATCTCTATCTGGACTTCACACTAACATCCCGCAGTGCTGATGAGCCATAGCCACAGTCCTACAGCAATGAGAATAATAACCACATTGTACTTTATCACTACAGCCCCTCCTCCAATCTCTAACTGGACTTCACACTAACATCCCGCAGTGCTGATGAGCCATAGCCACAGTCCTACAGCAATGAGAATAATAACCACATTGTACTTTATCACTACAGCTCCTCCTCCAATCTCTAACTGAACTTCACACTAACATCCCGCAGTGCTGATGAGCCACAGCCACAGTCCTACAGCAATGAGAATAATGACCACATTGTACTTTATCACTACAGCCCCTCCTCCAATCTCTAACTGGACTTCACACTAACATCCCGCAGTGCTGATGATCCATAGCCACAGTCCTACAGCAATGAGAATAATAAGCACATTGTACTTTATCACTACAGCTCCTCCTCCAATCTCTAACTGGACTTCACACTAACATTCCGCAGTGCTGATGAGCCATAGCCACAGTCCTACAGCAATGAGAATAATAACCACATTGTACTTTATCACTACAGCTCCTCCTCCAATCTCTAACTGGACTTCACACTAACATTCCGCAGTGCTGATGAGCCATAGCCACAGTCCTACAGCAATGAGAATAATAAACACATTGTACTTTATCACTACAGCCCCTCCTCAAATCTCTAACTGAACTTCACACTAACATCCCGCAGTGCTGATGAGCCACAGCCACAGTCCTACAGCAATGAGAATAATGACCACATTGTACTTTATCACTACAGCCCCTCCTCCAATCTCTAACTGGACTTCACACTAACATCCCGCAGTGCTGATGATCCATAGCCACAGTCCTACAGCAATGAGAATAATAAGCACATTGTACTTTATCACTACAGCTCCTCCTCCAATCTCTAACTGGACTTCACACTAACATTCCGCAGTGCTGATGAGCCATAGCCACAGTCCTACAGCAATGAGAATAATAAACACATTGTACTTTATCACTACAGCCCCTCCTCCAATCTCTAACTGGACTTCACACTAACATCCCGCAGTGCTGATGAGCCATAGCCACAGTCCTACAGCAATGAGAATAATAACCACATTGTACTTTATCACTACAGCCCCTCCTCCAATCTCTAACTAGACTTCACACTAACATCCCGCAGTGCTGATGAGCCATAGCCACAGTCCTACAGCAATGAGAATAATAACCACATTGTACTTTATCACTACAGCTCCTCCTCCAATCTCTAACTGGACTTCACATTAACATCCCGCAGTGCTGATGAGCCATAGCCACAGTCCAACAGCAAAGAGAATAATAACCACATTGTACTTTATCACTACTGCTCCTCCTCCAATCTCTAACTGGACTTCACACTAACATCCCGCAGTGCTGATGAGCCATAGCCACAGTCCTACAGCAATGAGAATAATAACCACATTGTACTTTATCACTACAGCCCCTCCTCCAATCTCTAACTGGACTTCACACTAACATCCCACAGTGCTGATGAGCCATAGCCACAGTCCTACAGCAATGAGAATAATAACCACATTGTACTTTATCACTACTGCTCCTCCTCCAATCTCTAACTGGACTTCACACTAACATCCCGCAGTGCTGATGAGCCATAGCCACAGTCCTACAGCAATGAGAATAATGACCACATTGTACTTTATCACTACAGCCCCTCCTCCAATCTCTATCTGGACTTCACACTAACATCCCGCAGTGCTGATGAGTCATAGCCACAGTCCTACAGCAATAAGAATAATAACCACATTGTACTTTATCACTACAGCTCCTCCTCCAATCTCTAACTAGACTTCACACTAACATCCCGCAGTGCTGATGAGCCATAGCCACAGTCCTACAGCAATGAGAATAATAACCACATTGTACTTTATCACTACAGCTCCTCCTCCAATCTCTAACTGGACTTCACACTAACATCCCGCAGTGCTGATGATCCATAGCCACAGTCCTACAGCAATGAGAATAATAACCACATTGTACTTTATCACTACAGCTCCTCCTCCAATCTCTAACTGGACTTCACACTAACATCCCGCAGTGCTGATGAGCCATAGCCACAGTCCTACAGCAATGAGAATAATGACCACATTGTACTTTATCACTACTGCCCCTCCTCCAATCTCTAACTGGACTTCACACTAACATCCCGCAGTGCTGATGATCCATAGCCACAGTCCTACAGCAATGAGAATAATAACCACATTGTACTTTATCACTACAGCCCCTCCTCCAATCTCTAACTAGACTTCACACTAACATCCCACAGTGCTGATGAACCATAGCCACAGTAATACAGCAATGAGAATAATAACCACATTGTACTTTATCACTACAGCCCCTCCTCCAATCTCTAACTGGACTTCACACTAACATCCCGCAGTGCTGATGAACCATAGCCACAGTAATACAGCAATGAGAATAATAACCACATTGTACTTTATCACTACAGCTCCTCCTCCAATCTCTAACTGGACTTCACACTAACATCCCGCAGTGCTGATGAGCCATAGCCACAGTCCTACAGCAATGAGAATAATGACCACATTGTACTTTATCACTACTGCCCCTCCTCCAATCTCTAACTGGACTTCACACTAACATCCCGCAGTGCTGATGAGCCATAGCCACAGTCCTACAGCAATGAGAATAATAACCACATTGTACTTTATCACTACAGCTCCTCCTCCAATCTCTAACTGGACTTCACACTAACATCCCGCAGTGCTGATGAGCCATAGCCACAGTCCTACAGCAATGAGAATAATAACCACATTGTACTTTATCACTACAGCTCCTCCTCCAATCTCTAACTGGACTTCACACTAACATCCCGCAGTGCTGATGAGCCATAGCCACAGTAATACAGCAATGAGAATAATAACCACATTGTACTTTATCACTACAGCTCCTCCTCCAATCTCTAACTGGACTTCACACTAACATCCCGCAGTGCTGATGAACCATAGCCACAGTAATACAGCAATGAGAATAATAACCACATTGTACTTTATCACTACAGCTCCTCCTCCAATCTCTAACTGGACTTCACACTAACATCCCGCAGTGCTGATGAACCATAGCCACAGTCCTACAGCAATGAGAATAATGACCACATTGTACTTTATCACTACAGCCCCTCCACCAATCTCTAACTGGACTTCACACTAACATCCCGCAGTGCTGATGAGCCATAGCCACAGTCCTACAGCAATGAGAATAATAACCACATTGTACTTTATCACTACAGCTCCTCCTCCAATCTCTAACTGGACTTCACACTAACATCCCGCAGTGCTGATGAGCCATAGCCACAGTCATACAGCAATGAGAATAATAACCACATTGTACTTTATCACTACAGCCCCTCCTCCAATCTCTAACTGGACTTCACACTAACATCCCGCAGTGCTGATGAGCCATAGCCACAGTCCTACAGCAATGAGAATAATGACCACATTGTACTTTATCACTACAGCTCCTCCTCCAATCTCTAACTAGACTTCACACTAACATCCCACAGTGCTGATGAGCCATAGCCACAGTCCTACAGCAATGAGAATAATGACCACATTGTACTTTATCACTACAGCTCCTCCTCCAATCTCTAACTGGACTTCACACTAACATCCCGCAGTGCTGATGAGCCATAGCCACAGTCCTACAGCAATGAGAATAATAACCACATTGTACTTTATCACTACAGCCCCTCCGCCAATCTCTAACTGGACTTCACACTAACATCCCGCAGTGCTGATGAGCCATAGCCACAGTCCTACAGCAATGAGAATAATGACCACATTGTACTTTATCACTACAGCTCCTCCTCCAATCTCTAACTGGACTTCACACTAACATCCCGCAGTGCTGATGATCCATAGCCACAGTCCTACAGCAATGAGAATAATAACCACATTGTACTTTATCACTACAGCCCCTCCTCCAATCTCTAACTAGACTTCACACTAACATCCCACAGTGCTGATGAACCATAGCCACAGTCCTACAGCAATGAGAATAATGACCACATTGTACTTTATCACTACAGCTCCTCCTCCAATCTCTAACTGGACTTCACACTAACATCCCGCAGTGCTGATGATCCATAGCCACAGTCCTACAGCAATGAGAATAATAACCACCTTGTACTTTATCACTACAGCCCCTCCTCCAATCTCTAACTGGACTTCACACTTACATCCCGCAGTGCTGATGAGCCATAGCCACAGTCCTACAGCAATGAGAATAATATACACATTGTACTTTATCACTACAGCCCCTCCTCCAATCTCTAACTGGACTTCACACTAACATCCCGCAGTGCTGATGAGCCATAGCCACAGTCCTACAGCAATGAGAATAATGACCACATTGTACTTTATCACTACTGCCCCTCCTCCAATCTCTAACTGGACTTCACACTAACATCCCGCAGTGCTGATGAGCCATAGCCACAGTAATACAGCAATGAGAATAATAACCACATTGTACTTTATCACTACAGCCCCTCCTCCAATCTCTAACTGGACTTCACACTAACATCCCACAGTGCTGATGAGCCATAGCCACAGTCCTACAGCAATGAGAATAATGACCACATTGTACTTTATCACTACAGTTCCTCCTCCAATCTCTAACTGGACTTCACACTAACATCCCGCAGTGCTGATGAGCCATAGCCACAGTAATACAGCAATGAGAATAATAACCACATTGTACTTTATCACTACAGCTCCTCCTCCAATCTCTAACTGGACTTCACACTAACATCCCGCAGTGCTGATGAGCCATAGCCACAGTCCTACAGCAATGAGAATAATAACCACATTGTACTTTATCACTACAGCCCCTCCACCAATCTCTAACTGGACTTCACACTAACATCCCGCAGTGCCGATGAGCCATAGCCACAGTCCTACAGCAATGAGAATAATGACCACATTGTACTTTATCACTACAGCTCCTCCTCCAATCTCTAACTGGACTTCACACTAACATCCCGCAGTGCTGATGAGCCATAGCCACAGTCCTACAGCAATGAGAATAATGACCACATTGTACTTTATCACTACAGCTCCTCCTCCAATCTCTAACTGGACTTCACACTAACATCCCGCAGTGCTGATGAGCCATAGCCACAGTCCTACAGCAATGAGAATAATAACCACATTGTACTTTATCACTACAGCCCCTCCTCCAATCTCTAACTGGACTTCACACTAACATCCCGCAGTGCTGATGAGCCATAGCCACAGTAATACAGCAATGAGAATAATAACCACATTGTACTTTATCACTACAGCTCCTCCTCCAATCTGTAACTGGACTTCACACTAACATCCCGCAGTGCTGATGAGCCATAGCCACAGTAATACAGCAATGAGAATAATAACCACATTGTACTTTATCACTACAGCTCCTCCTCCAATCTCTAACTGGACTTCACACTAACATCCCACAGTGCTGATGAGCCATAGCCACAGTCCTACAGCAATGAGAATAATAACCACATTGTACTTTATCACTACAGCCCCTCCTCCAATCTCTAACTGGACTTCACACTAACATCCCGCAGTGCTGATGAGCCATAGCCACAGTCCTACAGCAATGAGAATAATGACCACATTGTACTTTATCACTACAGCCCCTCCTCCAATCTCTAACTGGACTTCACACTAACATCCCGCAGTGCTGATGAGCCATAGCCACAGTCCTACAGCAATGAGAATAATAACCACATTGTACTTTATCACTACAGCCCCTCCTCCAATCTCTAACTGGACTTCACACTAACATCCCACAGTGCTGATGAGCCATAGCCACAGTCCTACAGCAATGAGAATAATAACCACATTGTACTTTATCACTACAGCCCCTCCTCCAATCTCTAACTGGACTTCACACTAACATCCCGCAGTGCTGATGAGCCATAGCCACAGTCCTACAGCAATGAGAATAATAACCACATTGTACTTTATCACTACAGCCCTTCCTCCAATCTCTAACTGGACTTCACACTAACATCCCGCAGTGCTGATGAGCCATAGCCACAGTCCTACAGCAATGAGAATAATAACCACATTGTACTTTATCACTACAGCCCCTCCTCCAATCTCTAACTAGACTTCACACTAACATCCCGCAGTGCTGATGAGCCATAGCCACAGTCCTACAGCAATGAGAATAATGACCACATTGCACTTTATCACTACAGCTCCTCCTCCAATCTCTAACTGGACTTCACACTAACATCCCGCAGTGCTGATGAGCCATAGCCACAGTCCTACAGCAATGAGAATAATAACCACATTGTACTTTATCACTACAGCCCCTCCTCCACCAATCTCTAACTGGACTTCACACTAACATCCCGCAGTGCTGATGAGCCATAGCCACAGTCCTACAGCAATGAGAATAATGACCACATTGTACTTTATCACTACAGCCCCTCCTCCAATCTCTAACTAGACTTCACACTAACATCCCGCAGTGCTGATGAGCCATAGCCACAGTAATACAGCAATAAGAATAATGACCACATTGTACTTTATCACTACAGCTCCTCCTCCAATCTCTAACTGGACTTCACACTAACATCCCGCAGTGCTGATGAGCCATAGCCACAGTCCTACAGCAATGAGAATAATGACCACATTGTACTTTATCACTACAGCCCCTCCTCCAATCTCTAACTGGACTTCACACTAACATCCCGCAGTGCTGATGAGCCATAGCCACAGTCCTACAGCAATGAGAATAATGACCACATTGTACTTTATCACTACAGCCCCTCCTCCCATCTCTAACTGGACTTCACACTAACATCCCGCAGTGCTGATGAGCCATAGCCACAGTCCTACAGCAATGAGAATAATAACCACATTGTACTTTATCACTACAGCTCCTCCACCAATCTCTAACTGGACTTCACACTAACATCCCACAGTGCTGATGAGCCATAGCCGCAGTCCTACAGCAATGAGAATAATAACCACATTGTACTTTATCACTACTGCTCCTCCTCCAATCTCTAACTGGACTTCACACTAACATCCCGCAGTGCTGATGAGCCATAGCCACAGTCCTACAGCAATGAGAATAATAACCACATTGTACTTTATCACTACAGCTCCTCCTCCAATCTCTAACTGGACTTCACACTAACATCACTCAGTGCTGATGAGCCATAGCCACAGTCCTACAGCAATGAGAATAATAACCACATTGTACTTTATCACTACAGCTCCTCCTCCAATCTCTAACTGGACTTCACACTAATATCCCGCAGTGCTGATGAGCCATAGCCACAGTCCTACAGCAATGAGAATAATAACCACATTGTATTTTATCACTACAGCTCCTCCTCCAATCTCTAACTGGACTTCACACTAACATCCCGCAGTGCTGATGAGCCATAGCCACAGTCCTACAGCAATGAGAATAATAACCACATTGTACTTTATCACTACAGCCCCTCCTCCAATCTCTAACTGGACTTCACACTAACATCCCGCAGTGCTGATGAGCCATAGCCACAGTCCTACAGCAATGAGAATAATAACCACATTGTACTTTATCACTACAGCTCCTCCTCCAATCTCTAACTGGACTTCACACTAACATCCCGCAGTGCTGATGAGCCATAGCCACAGTCCTACAGCAATGAGAATAATGACCACATTGTACTTTATCACTACTGCTCCTCCTCCAATCTCTAACTGGACTTCACACTAACATCCCGCAGTGCTGATGAGCCATAGCCACAGTCCTACAGCAATGAGAATAATAACCACATTGTACTTTATCACTACAGCCCCTCCTCCAATCTCTAACTGGACTTCACACTAACATCCCGCAGTGCTGATGAGCCATAGCCACAGTCCTACAGCAATGAGAATAATAACCACATTGTACTTTATCACTACAGCCCCTCCTCCAATCTCTAACTGGACTTCACACTAACATCCCGCAGTGCTGATGAGCCATAGCCACAGTCCTACAGCAATGAGAATAATGACCACATTGTACTTTATCACTACAGCCCCTCCTCCAATCTCTAACTGGACTTCACACTAACATCCCACAGTGCTGATGAGCCATAGCCACAGTCCTACAGCAATGAGAATAATAACCACATTGTACTTTATCACTACAGCTCCTCCTCCAATCTCTAACTGGACTTCACACTAACACCCCGCAGTGCTGATGAGCCATAGCCACAGTAATACAGTAATGAGAATAATGACCACATTGTACTTTATCACTACAGCCCCTCCTCCAATCTCTAACTGGACTTCACACTAACATCCCGCAGTGCTGATGAGCCATAGCCACAGTCCTACAGCAATGAGAATAATGACCACATTGTACTTTATCACTACAGCCCCTCCTCCAATCTCTAACTGGACTTCACACTAACATCCCGCAGTGCTGATGAGCCATAGCCACAGTCCTACAGCAATGAGAATAATAACCACATTGTACTTTATCACTACAGCTCCTCCTCCAATCTCTAACTGGACTTCACACTAACATCCCACAGTGCTGATGAGCCATAGCCACAGTCCTACAGCAATGAGAATAATAACCACATTGTACTTTATCACTACAGCTCCTCCTCCAATCTCTAACTGGACTTCACAGTAACATCCCGTAGTGCTGATGAGCCATAGCCACAGTCCTACAGCAATGAGAATAATAACCACATTGTACTTTATCACTACAGCCCCTCCTCCAATCTCTAACTGGACTTCACACTAACATCCCGCAGTGCTGATGAGCCATAGCCACAGTCCTACAGCAATGAGAATAATAACCACATTGTACTTTATCACTACAGCTCCTCCTCCAATCTCTAACTGGACTTCACACTAACATCCCGCAGTGCCGATGATCCATAGCCACAGTCCTACAGCAATGAGAATAATAACCACATTGTACTTTATCACTACAGCTCCTCCTCCAATCTCTAACTGGACTTCACACTAACATCCCGCAGTGCTGATGAGCCATAGCCACAGTCCTACAGCAATGAGAATAATAACCACATTGTACTTTATCACTACAGCCCCTCCTCCAATCTCTAACTGGACTTCACACTAACATCCCGCAGTGCTGATGAGCCATAGCCACAGTCCTACAGCAATGAGAATAATAACCACATTGTACTTTATCACTACACCCCTCCTCCACCAATCTCTAACTGGACTTCACACTAACATCCCGCAGTGCTGATGAGCCATAGCCACAGTCCTACAGCAATGAGAATAATAACCACATTGTACTTTATCACTACAGCTCCTCCTCCAATCTCTAACTGGACTTCACACTAACATCCCGCAGTGCTGATGAGCCATAGCCACAGTCATACAGCAATGAGAATAATGACCACATTGTACTTTATCACTACAGCTCCTCCGCCAATCTCTAACTAGACTTCACACTAACATCCCGCAGTGCTGATGAGCCATAGCCACAGTCCTACAGCAATGAGAATAATAACCACATTGTACTTTATCACTACAGCTCCTCCTCCAATCTCTAACTGGACTTCACACTAACATCCCGCAGTGCTGATGAGCCATAGCCACAGTCCTACAGCAATGAGAATAATGACCACATTGTACTTTATCACTACAGCCCCTCCTCCAATCTCTATCTGGACTTCACACTAACATCCCGCAGTGCTGATGATCCATAGCCACAGTCCTACAGCAATGAGAATAATGACCACATTGTACTTTATCACTACAGCCCCTCCTCCAATCTCTAACTGGACTTCACACTAACATCCCGCAGTGCTGATGAGCCATAGCCACAGTCCTACAGCAATGAGAATAATAACCACATTGTACTTTATCACTACTGCCCCTCCTCCAATCTCTAACTGGACTTCACACTAACATCCCGCAGTGCTGATGAGCCATAGCCACAGTCCTACAGCAATGAGAATAATAACCACATTGTACTTTATCACTACAGCTCCTCCTCCAATCTCTAACTGGACTTCACACTAACATCCCGCAGTGCTGATGAGCCATAGCCACAGTCCTACAGCAATGAGAATAATATACACATTGTACTTTATCACTACAGCTCCTCCTCCAATCTCTAACTGGACTTCACACTAACATCCTGCAGTGCTGATGAGCCATAGCCACAGTCCTACAACAATGAGAATAATAACCACTTTGTACTTTATCACTACAGCTCCTCCTCCAATCTCTAACTGGACTTCACACTAACATCCCGCAGTGCTGATGAGCCATAGCCACAGTCCTACAGCAATAAGAATAATAACCACATTGTACTTTATCACTACAGCTCCTCCTCCAATCTCTAACTGGACTTCACGCTAACATCCCGCAGTGCTGATGATCCATAGCCACAGTCCTACAGCAATGAGAATAATAACCACATTGTACTTTATCACTACAGCTCCTCCTCCAATCTCTAACTGGACTTCACGCTAACATCCCGCAGTGCTGATGAGCCATAGCCACAGTAATACAGCAATGAGAATAATAACCACATTGTACTTTATCACTACAGCCCCTCCTCCAATCTCTAACTGGACTTCACACTAACATCCCGCAGTGCTGATGAGCCATAGCCACAGTCCTACAGCAATGAGAATAATGACCACATTGTACTTTATCACTACAGCCCCTCCTCCACCAATCTCTAACTGGACTTCACACTAACATCCCGCAGTGCTGATGAGCCATAGCCACAGTCCTACAGCAATGAGAATAATGACTACATTGTACTTTATCACTACAGCCCCTCCTCCAATCTCTAACTGGACTTCACACTAACATCCCGCAGTGCTGATGAGCCATAGCCACAGTCCTACAGCAATGAGAATAATGACCACATTGTACTTTATCACTACAGCCCCTCCTCCACCAATCTCTAACTGGACTTCACACTAACATCCCGCAGTGCTGATGAGCCATAGCCACAGTCCTACAGCAATGAGAATAATGACCACATTGTACTTTATCACTACAGCCCCTCCTCCAATCTCTAACTGGACTTCACAGTAACATCCCGCAGTGCTGATGGGCCATAGCCACAGTCCTACAGCAATGAGAATAATAACCACATTGTACTTTATCACTACAGCCCCTCCACCAATCTCTAACTGGACTTCACACTAACATCCCGCAGTGCTGATGATCCATAGCCACAGTCCTACAGCAATGAGAATAATAACCACATTGTACTTTATCACTACAGCCCCTCCACCAATCTCTAACTGGACTTCACACTAACATCCCGCAGTGCTGATGAGCCATAGCCACAGTCCTACAGCAATGAGAATAATAACCACATTGTACTTTATCACTACAGCCCCTCCTCCAATCTCTAACTGGACTTCACACTAACATCCCGCAGTGCTGATGAGCCATAGCCACAGTCCTACAGCAATGAGAATAATAACCACATTGTACTTTATCACTACAGCTCCTCCTCCAATCTCTAACTGGACTTCACACTAACATCCCGCAGTGCTGATGAGCCATAGCCACAGTCCTACAGCAATGAGAATAATAACCACATTGTACTTTATCACTACAGCTCCTCCTCCAATCTCTAACTGGACTTCACACTAACATCCCGCAGTGCTGATGAGCCATAGCCACAGTCCTACAGCAATGAGAATAATGACCACATTGTACTTTATCACTACAGCCCCTCCTCCAATCTCTAACTGGACTTCACACTAACATCCCGCAGTGCTGATGAGCCATAGCCACAGTCCTACAGCAATGAGAATAATAACCACATTGTACTTTATCACTACAGCTCCTCCTCCAATCTCTAACTGGACTTCACACTAACATCCCGCAGTGCTGATGAGCCATAGCCACAGTCCTACAGCAATGAGAATAATGACCACATTGTACTTTATCACTACAGCCCCTCCTCCAATCTCTAACTGGACTTCACACTAACATCCCGCAGTGCTGATGAGCCATAGCCACAGTCCTACAGCAATGAGAATAATAACCACATTGTACTTTATCACTACAGCTCCTCCGCCAATCTCTAACTGGACTTCACACTAACATCCCGCAGTGCTGATGAGCCATAGCCACAGTCCTACAGCAATGAGAATAATAACCACATTGTACTTTATCACTACAGCTCCTCCGCCAATCTCTAACTGGACTTCACACTAACATCCCGCAGTGCTGATGAGCCATAGCCACAGTCCTACAGCAATGAGAATAATAACCACATTGTACTTTATCACTACAGCTCCTCCGCCAATCTCTAACTGGACTTCACACTAACATCCCGCAGTGCTGATGAGCCATAGCCACAGTCCTACAGCAATGAGAATAATAACCACATTGTACTTTATCACTACAGCTCCTCCGCCAATCTCTAACTGAACTTCACACAAACATCCCGCAGTGCTGATCAGCCATAGCCACAGTCCTACAGCAATGAGAATAATAACCACATTGTACTTTATCACTACAGCTCCTCCTCCAATCTCTAACTGGACTTCACACTAACATCCCGCAGTGCTGATGAGCCATAGCCACAGTCATACAGCAATGAGAATAATAACCACATTGTACTTTATCACTACAACTCCTCCTCCAATCTCTAACTGGACTTCACACTAACATCCCGCAGTGCTGATGATCCATAGCCACAGTCCTACAGCAATGAGAATAATAACCACATTGTACTTTATCACTACAGCTCCTCCTCCAATCTCTAACTGGACTTCACACTAACATCCCGCAGTGCTGATGAGCCATAGCCACAGTCCTACAGCAATGAGAATAATAACCACATTGTACTTTATCACTACAGCTCCTCCTCCAATCTCTAACTAGACTTCACACTAACATCCCGCAGTGCTGATGAGCCATAGCCACAGTCCTACAGCAATGAGAATAATGACCACATTGTACTTTATCACTACAGCTCCTCCTCCAATCTCTAACTGGACTTCACACTAACATCCCGCAGTGCTGATGAGCCATAGCCACAGTCCTACAGCAATGAGAATAATAACCACATTGTACTTTATCACTACAGCTCCTCCTCCAATCTCTAACTGGACTTCACACTAACATCCCGCAGTGCTGATGAGCCATAGCCACAGTAATATAGCAATGAGAATAATAACCACATTGTACTTTATCACTACAGCTCCTCCTCCAATCTCTAACTGGACTTCACACTAACATCCCACAGTGCTGATGAGCCACAGCCACAGTCCTACAGCAATGAGAATAATAACCACATTGTACTTTATCACTACAGCTCCTCCTCCAATCTCTAACTGGACTTCACACTAACATCCCGCAGTGCTGATGAGCCATAGCCACAGTCCTACAGCAATGAGAATAATAACCACATTGCACTTTATCACTACAGCCCCTCCTCCAATCTCTAACTGGACTTCACACTAACATCCCGCAGTGCTGATGAGCCATAGCCACAGTAATACAGCAATGAGAATAATGACCACATTGTACTTTATCACTACAGCTCCTCCTCCAATCTCTAACTGGACTTCACACTAACATCCCGCAGTGCTGATGAGCCATAGCCACAGTAATACAGCAATGAGAATAATAACCACATTGTACTTTATCACTACAGCCCCTCCTCCAATCTCTAACTGGACTTCACACTAACATCCCGCAGTGCTGATGAGCCATAGCCACAGTCCTACAGCAATGAGAATAATGACCACATTGTACTTTATCACTACAGCCCCTCCTCCAATCTCTAACTGGACTTCACACTAACATCCCGCAGTGCTGATGAGCCATAGCCACAGTCCTACAGCAATGAGAATAATGACCACATTGTACTTTATCACTACAGCCCCTCCTCCAATCTCTAACTAGACTTCACACTAACATCCCGCAGTGCTGATGGGCCATAGCCACAGTCCTACAGCAATGAGAATAATAACCACATTGTACTTTATCACTACAGCCCCTCCACCAATCTCTAACTGGACTTCACACTAACATCCCGCAGTGCTGATGATCCATAGCCACAGTCCTACAGCAATGAGAATAATAACCACATTGTACTTTATCACTACAGCCCCTCCTCCAATCTCTAACTGGACTTCACACTAACATCCCGCAGTGCTGATGAGCCATAGCCACAGTCCTACAGCAATGATAATAATAACCACATTGTACTTTATCACTACAGCTCCTCCTCCAATCTCTAACTAGACTTCACACTAACATCCCGCAGTGCTGATGAGCCATAGCCACAGTCCTACAGCAATGAGAATAATGACCACATTGTACTTTATCACTACAGCTCCTCCTCCAATCTCTAACTGGACTTCACACTAACATCCCGCAGTGCTGATGAGCCATAGCCACAGTCCTACAGCAATGAGAATAATGACCACATTGTACTTTATCACTACTGCCCCTCCTCCAATCTCTAACTGGACTTCACACTAACATCCCGCAGTGCTGATGAGCCATAGCCACAGTCCTACAGCAATGAGAATAATAACCACATTGTACTTTATTACTACAGCCCCTCCTCCAATCTCTAACTAGACTTCACACTAACATCCCGCAGTGCTGATGAGCCATAGCCACAGTCCTACAGCAATGAGAATAATAACCACATTGTACTTTATCACTACAGCCCCTCCTCCAATCTCTAACTGGACTTCACACTAACATCCCGCAGTGCTGATGAGCCATAGCCACAGTCCTACAGCAATAAGAATAATAACCACATTGTACTTTATCACTACAGCTCCTCCTCCAATCTCTAACTGGACTTCACACTAACATCCCGCAGTGCTGATGAGCCATAGCCACAGTCCTACAGCAATGAGAATAATGACCACATTGTACTTTATCATTACAGCTCCTCCTCCAATCTCTAACTGGACTTCACACTAACATCCCGCAGTGCTGATGAGCCATAGCCACAGTCCTACAGCAATGAGAATAATGACCACATTGTACTTTATCACTACTGCTCCTCCTCCAATCTCTAACTGGACTTCATACTAACATCCCGCAGTGCTGATGAGCCATAGCCACAGTAATACAGCAATGAGAATAATAACCATATTGTACTTTATCACTACAGCCCCTCCTCCAATCTCTAACTGGACTTCACACTAACATCCCGCAGTGCTGATGAGCCATAGCCACAGTCCTACAGCAATGAGAATAATAACCACATTGTACTTTATCACTACTGCTCCTCCTCCAATCTCTAACTGGACTTCACACTAACATCCCGCAGTGCTGATGAGCCATAGCCACAGTCCTACAGCAATGAGAATAATAACCACATTGTACTTTATCACTACAGCTCCTCCTCCTCCAATCTCTAACTGGACTTCACACTAACATCCTGCAGTGCTGATGAGCCATAGCCACAGTAATACAGCAATGAGAATAATAACCACATTGTACTTTATCACTACAGCTCCTCCTCCAATCTCTAACTGGACTTCACACTAACATCCCGCAGTGCTGATGAGCCATAGCCACAGTCATACAGCAATGAGAATAATAACCACATTGTACTTTATCACTACAGCTCCTCCTCCAATCTCTAACTGGACTTCACACTAACATCCCGCAGTGCTGATGATCCATAGCCACAGTCCTACAGCAATAAGAATAATAACCACATTGTACTTTATCACTACTGCCCCTCCTCCAATCTCTAACTGGACTTCACACTAACATCCCGCAGTGCTGATGATCCATAGCCACAGTCCTACAGCAATGAGAATAATAACCACATTGTACTTTATCACTACAGCCCCTCCTCCAATCTCTAACTGGACTTCACACTAACATCCCGCAGTGCTGATGAGCCATAGCCACAGTCATACAGCAATGAGAATAATAACCACATTGTACTTTATCACTACAGCTCCTCCTCCAATCTCTAACTGGACTTCACACTAACATCCCGCAGTGCTGATGATCCATAGCCACAGTCCTACAGCAATAAGAATAATAACCACATTGTACTTTATCACTACTGCCCCTCCTCCAATCTCTAACTAGACTTCACACTAACATCCCGCAGTGCTGATGAGCCATAGCCACAGTCCTACAGCAATGAGAATAATGACCACATTGTAGTTTATCACTACAGCTCCTCCTCCAATCTCTAACTGGACTTCACACTAACATCCCGCAGTGCTGATGAGCCATAGCCACAGTCCTACAGCAATGAGAATAATAACCACATTGTACTTTATCACTACAGCCCCTCCTCCAATCTCTAACTGGACTTCACACTAACATCCCGCAGTGCTGATGAGCCATAGCCACAGTCATACAGCAATGAGAATAATAACCACATTGTACTTTATCACTACAGCTCCTCCTCCAATCTCTAACTGGACTTCACACTAACATCCCGCAGTGCTGATGATCCATAGCCACAGTCCTACAGCAATAAGAATAATAACCACATTGTACTTTATCACTACTGCCCCTCCTCCAATCTCTAACTAGACTTCACACTAACATCCCGCAGTGCTGATGAGCCATAGCCACAGTCCTACAGCAATGAGAATAATGACCACATTGTACTTTATCACTACAGCTCCTCCTCCAATCTCTAACTGGACTTCACACTAACATCCCGCAGTGCTGATGAGCCATAGCCACAGTCCTACAGCAATGAGAATAATAACCACATTGTACTTTATCACTACAGCTCCTCCACCAATCTCTAACTGGACTTCACACTAACATCCCGCAGTGCTGATGAGCCATAGCCACAGTCCTACAGCAATGAGAATAATAACCACATTGTAATTTATCACTACAGCCCCTCCTCCAATCTCTAACTGGACTTCACACTAACATCCCGCAGTGCTGATGAGCCATAGCCACAGTAATACAGCAATGAGAATAATGACCACATTGTACTTTATCACTACAGCCCCTCCACCAATCTCTAACTGGACTTCACACTAACATCCCGCAGTGCTGATGAGCCATAGCCACAGTAATACAGCAATGAGAATAATGACCACATTGTACTTTATCACTACAGCCCCTCCACCAATCTCTAACTGGACTTCACACTAACATCCCGCAGTGCTGATGAGCCATAGCCACAGTCCTACAGCAATGAGAAAAATAACCACATTGTACTTTATCACTACAGCTCCTCCTCCAATCTCTAACTGGACTTCACACTAACATCCCGCAGTGCTGATGAGCCATAGCCACAGTCCTACAGCAATGAGAATAATGACCACATTGTACTTTATCACTACAGCCCCTCCTCCAATCTCTAACTGGACTTCACACTAACATCCCGCAGTGCTGATGAGCCATAGCCACAGTCCTACAGCAATGAGAATAATAACCAAATTGTACTTTATCACTACAGCCCCTCCTCCAATCTCTAACTGGACTTCACACTAACATCCCACAGTGCTGATGAGCCATAGCCACAGTCCTACAGCAATGAGAATAATAACCACATTGTACTTTATCACTACAGCTCCTCCTCCAATCTCTAACTAGACTTCACACTAACATCCCGCAGTGCTGATGAGCCATAACCACACTCCTACAGCAATGAGAATAATGACCACATTGTACTTTATCACTACAGCTCCTCCTCCAATCTCTAACTGGACTTCACACTAACATCCCGCAGTGCTGATGAGCCATAGCCACAGTCCTACAGCAATGAGAATAATAACCACATTGTACTTTATCACTACAGCCCCTCCTCCAATCTCTAACTGGACTTCACACTAACATCCCGCAGTGCTGATGAGCCATAGCCACAGTCCTACAGCAATGAGAATAATAACCACATTGTACTTTATCACTACAGCTCCTCCTCCAATCTCTAACTGGACTTCACACTAACATCCCGCAGTGCTGATGAGCCATAGCCACAGTCCTACAGCAATGAGAATAATAACCACATTGTACTTTATCACTACAGCTCCTCCTCCAATCTCTAACTAGACTTCACACTAACATCCCGCAGTGCTGATGAGCCATAGCCACAGTCCTACAGCAATGAGAATAATAACCACATTGTACTTTATCACTCCAGCCCCTCCTCCAATCTCTAACTGGACTTCACATTAACATCCCGCAGTGCTGATGAGCCATAGCCACAGTCCTACAGCAATGAGAATAATGACCACATTGTACTTTATCACTACAGCCCCTCCTCCAATCTCTAACTGGACTTCACACTAACATCCCACAGTGCTGATGAGCCATAGCCACAGTCCTACAGCAATAAGAATAATAACCCCATTGTACTTTATCACTACAGCTCCTCCGCCAATCTCTAACTGGACTTCACACTAACATCCCGCAGTGCTGATGAGCCATAGCCACAGTCCTACAGCAATGAGAATAATAACCACATTGTACTTTATCACTACTGCCCCTCCTCCAATCTCTAACTGGACTTCACACTAACATCCCGCAGTGCTGATGAGCCATAGCCACAGTCCTACAGCAATGAGAATAATGACCACATTGTACTTTATCACTACTGCTCCTCCTCCAATCTCTAACTGGACTTCATACTAACATCCCGCAGTGCTGATGAGCCATAGCCACAGTAATACAGCAATGAGAATAATAACCATATTGTACTTTATCACTACAGCCCCTCCACCAATCTCTAACTGGACTTCACACTAACATCCCGCAGTGCTGATGAGCCATAGCCACAGTCATACAGCAATGAGAATAATAACCACATTGTACTTTATCACTACAGCTCCTCGTCCAATCTCTAACTGGACTTCACACTAACATCCCGCAGTGCTGATGAGCCATAGCCACAGTCATACAGCAATGAGAATAATAACCACATTGTACTTTATCACTACAGCCCCTCCTCCAATCTCTAACTGGACTTCACACTAACATCCCGCAGTGCTGATGAGCCATAGCCACAGTCATACAGCAATGAGAATAATAACCACATTGTACTTTATCACTACAGCTCCTCGTCCAATCTCTAACTGGACTTCACACTAACATCCCGCAGTGCTGATGATCCATAGCCACAGTCCTACAGCAATAAGAATAATAACCACATTGTACTTTATCACTACTGCCCCTCCTCCAATCTCTAACTGGACTTCACACTAACATCCCGCAGTGCTGATGAGCCATAGCCACAGTCCTACAGCAATGAGAATAATGACCACATTGTACTTTATCACTACAGCTCCTCCTCCAATCTCTAACTAGACTTCACACTAACATCCCGCAGTGCTGATGAGCCATAGCCACAGTCCTACAGCAATGAGAATAATGACCACATTGTACTTTATCACTACAGCTCCTCCTCCAATCTCTAACTAGACTTCACACTAACATCCCACAGTGCTGATGAGCCATAGCCACAGTAATACAGCAATGAGAATAATGACCACATTGTACTTTATCACTACAGCCCCTCCACCAATCTCTAACTGGACTTCACACTAACATCCCGCAGTGCTGATGAGCCATAGCCACAGTCCTACAGCAATGAGAAAAATAACCACATTGTACTTTATCACTACAGCTCCTCCTCCAATCTCTAACTGGACTTCACACTAACATCCCGCAGTGCTGATGAGCCATAGCCACAGTCCTACAGCAATGAGAATAATGACCACATTGTACTTTATCACTACAGCCCCTCCTCCAATATCTAACTGGACTTCACACTAACATCCCGCAGTGCTGATGAGCCATAGCCACAGTCCTACAGCAATGAGAATAATGACCACATTGTACTTTATCACTACAGCCCCTCCTCCAATCTCTAACTGGACTTCACACTAACATCCCGCAGTGCTGATGAGCCATAGCCACAGTCCTACAGCAATGAGAATAATAACCACATTGTACTTTATCACTACAGCCCCTCCTCCAATCTCTAACTGGACTTCACACTAACATCCCACAGTGCTGATGAGCCATAGCCACAGTCCTACAGCAATGAGAATAATAACCACATTGTACTTTATCACTACAGCCCCTCCTCCAATCTCTAACTGGACTTCACACTAACATCCCGCAGTGCTGATGAGCCATAGCCACAGTCCTACAGCAATGAGAATAATAACCACATTGTACTTTATCACTACAGCTCCTCCTCCAATCTCTAACTGGACTTCACACTAACATCCCGCAGTGCTGATGAGCCATAGCCACAGTCCTACAGCAATGAGAATAATAACCAAATTGTACTTTATCACTACAGCCCCTCCTCCAATCTCTAACTGGACTTCACACTAACATCCCACAGTGCTGATGAGCCATAGCCACAGTCCTACAGCAATGAGAATAATAACCACATTGTACTTTATCACTACAGCTCCTCCTCCAATCTCTAACTAGACTTCACACTAACATCCCGCAGTGCTGATGATCCATAGCCACAGTCCTACAGCAATGAGAATAATAACCACATTGTACTTTATCACTACAGCTCCTCCTCCAATCTCTAACTGGACTTCACACTAACATCCCGCAGTGCTGATGAGCCATAGCCAGAGTCCTACAGCAATGAGAATAATGACCACATTGTACTTTATCACTACAGCTCCTCCTCCAATCTCTAACTAGACTTCACACTAACATCCCGCAGTGCTGATGAGCCATAGCCACAGTAATACAGCAATGAGAATAATAACCACATTGTACTTTATCACTACAGCCCCTCCTCCAATCTCTAACTGGACTTCACACTAACATCCCGCAGTGCTGATGAGCCATAGCCACAGTCCTACAGCAATGAGAATAATAACCACATTGTACTTTATCACTACAGCTCCTCCTCCAATCTCTAACTGGACTTCACACTAACATCCCGCAGTGCTGATGAGCCATAGCCACAGTCCTACAGCAATGAGAATAATGACCACATTGTACTTTATCACTACAGCTCCTCCTCCAATCTCTAACTGGACTTCACACTAACATCCCGCAGTGCTGATGAGCCATAGCCACAGTCCTACAGCAATGAGAATAATGACCACATTGTACTTTATCACTACAGCCCCTCCTCCAATCTCTAACTGGACTTCACACTAACATCCCGCAGTGCTGATGAGCCATAGCCACAGTCCTACAGCAATGAGAATAATAACCAAATTGTACTTTATCACTACAGCCCCTCCTCCAATCTCTAACTGGACTTCACACTAACATCCCGCAGTGCTGATGATCCATAGCCACAGTCCTACAGCAATGATAATAATAACCACATTGTACTTTATCACTACAGCCCCTCCTCCAATCTCTAACTGGACTTCACACTAACATCCCGCAGTGCTGATGAGCCATAGCCACAGTCCTACAGCAATGAGAATAATAACCACATTGTACTTTATCACTCCAGCCCCCTCCTCCAATCTCTAACTGGACTTCACACTAACATCCCGCAGTGCTGATGAGCCATAGCCACAGTCCTACAGCAATGAGAATAATGACCACATTGTACTTTATCACTACAGCCCCTCCTCCAATCTCTAACTGGACTTCACACTAACATCCCGCAGTGCTGATGAGCCATAGCCACAGTCCTACAGCAATGAGAATAATAACCAAATTGTACTTTATCACTACAGCCCCTCCTCCAATCTCTAACTGGACTTCACACTAACATCCCACAGTGCTGATGAGCCATAGCCACAGTCCTACAGCAATGAGAATAATAACCACATTGTACTTTATCACTACAGCTCCTCCTCCAATCTCTAACTAGACTTCACACTAACATCCCGCAGTGCTGATGAGCCATAGCCACAGTCCTACAGCAATGAGAATAATAACCACATTGTACTTTATCACTCCAGCCCCTCCTCCAATCTCTAACTGGACTTCACACTAACATCCCGCAGTGCTGATGAGCCATAGCCACAGTCCTACAGCAATGAGAATAATGACCACATTGTACTTTATCACTACAGCCCCTCCTCCAATCTCTAACTGGACTTCACACTAACATCCCACAGTGCTGATGAGCCATAGCCACAGTCCTACAGCAATAAGAATAATAACCCCATTGTACTTTATCACTACAGCTCCTCCGCCAATCTCTAACTGGACTTCACACTAACATCCCGCAGTGCTGATGAGCCATAGCCACAGTCCTACAGCAATGAGAATAATAACCACATTGTACTTTATCACTACTGCCCCTCCTCCAATCTCTAACTGGACTTCACACTAACATCCCGCAGTGCTGATGAGCCATAGCCACAGTCCTACAGCAATGAGAATAATAACCACATTGTACTTTATCACTACAGCTCCTCCTCCACCAATCTCTAACTGGACTTCACTCTAACATCCCGCAGTGCTGATGAGCCATAGCCACAGTCCTACAGCAATGAGAATAATAACCACATTGTACTTTATCACTACAGCTCCTCCACCAATCTCTATCTGGACTTCACACTAACATCCCGCAGTGCTGATGATCCATAGCCACAGTCCTACAGCAATGAGAATAATGACCACATTGTACTTTATCACTACTGCTCCTCCTCCAATCTCTAACTGGACTTCACACTAACATCCCGCAGTGCTGATGATCCATAGCCACAGTCCTACAGCAATGAGAATAATAACCACATTGTACTTTATCACTACAGCCCCTCCTCCAATCTCTAACTGGACTTCACACTAACATCCCGCAGTGCTGATGATCCATAGCCACAGTCCTACAGCAATGAGAATAATGACCACATTGTACTTTATCACTACTGCTCCTCCTCCAATCTCTAACTGGACTTCACACTAACATCCCGCAGTGCTGATGAGCCATAGCCACAGTCCTACAGCAATGAGAATAATAACCACATTGTACTTTATCACTACAGCCCCTCCTCCAATCTCTAACTGGACTTCACACTAACATCCCGCAGTGCTGATGAGCCATAGCCACAGTCCTACAGCAATGAGAATAATAACCACATTGTACTTTATCACTACAGCTCCTCCTCCAATCTCTAACTGGACTTCACACTAACATCCCGCAGTGCTGATGAGCCATAGCCACAGTCCTACAGCAATGAGAATAATAACCACATTGTACTTTATCACTACAGCCCCTCCTCCAATCTCTAACTGGACTTCACACTAACATCCCGCAGTGCTGATGAGCCATAGCCACAGTCATACAGCAATGAGAATAATAACCACATTGTACTTTATCACTACAGCCCCTCCTCCAATCTCTAACTGGACTTCACATTAACATCCCGCAGTGCTGATGAGCCATAGCCACAGTCCTACAGCAATGAGAATAATGACCACATTGTACTTTATCACTACTGCTCCTCCTCCAATCTCTAACTGGACTTCACACTAACATCCCGCAGTGCTGATGAGCCATAGCCACAGTCCTACAGCAATGAGAATAATAACCACATTGTACTTTATCACTACAGCCCCTCCTCCAATCTCTAACTGGACTTCACACTAACATCCCGCAGTGCTGATGAGCCATAGCCACAGTCCTACAGCAATAAGAATAATAACCACATTGTACTTTATCACTACAGCCCCTCCTCCAATCTCTAACTGGACTTCACACTAACATCCCACAGTGCTGATGAGCCATAGCCACAGTCCTACAGCAATGAGAATAATAACCACATTGTACTTTATCACTACAGCCCCTCCTCCAATCTCTAACTGGACTTCACACTAACATCCCGCAGTGCTGATGAGCCATAGCCACAGTCCTACAGCAATGAGAATAATAACCACATTGTACTTTATCACTACAGCCCCTCCTCCAATCTCTAACTGGACTTCACACTAACATCCCGCAGTGCTGATGAGCCATAGCCACAGTCCTACAGCAATGATAATAATAACCACATTGTACTTTATCACTACAGCCCCTCCTCCAATCTCTAACTGGACTTCACATTAACATCCCGCAGTGCTGATGAGCCATAGCCACAGTCCTACAGCAATAAGAATAATAACCACATTGTACTTTATCACTACAGCCCCTCCTCCAATCTCTAACTGGACTTCACACTAACATCCCACAGTGCTGATGAGCCATAGCCACAGTCCTACAGCAATGAGAATAATAACCACATTGTACTTTATCACTACAGCCCCTCCTCCAATCTCTAACTGGACTTCACACTAACATCCCGCAGTGCTGATGAGCCATAGCCACAGTCCTACAGCAATGAGAATAATAACCACATTGTACTTTATCACTACAGCCCCTCCTCCAATCTCTAACTGGACTTCACACTTACATCCCGCAGTGCTGATGAGCCATAGCCACAGTCCTACAGCAATGAGAATAATGACCACATTGTACTTTATCACTACAGCCCCTCCTCCAATCTCTAACTGGACTTCACACTAACATCCCACAGTGCTGATGAGCCATAGCCACAGTCCTACAGCAATGAGAATAATAACCACATTGTACTTTATCACTACAGCCCCTCCTCCAATCTCTAACTGGACTTCACACTAACATCCCACAGTGCTGATGAGCCATAGCCACAGTCCTACAGCAATGAGAATAATGACCACATTGTACTTTATCACTACAGCTCCTCCTCCAATCTCTAACTGGACTTCACACTAACATCCCGCAGTGCTGATGAGCCATAGCCACAGTCCTACAGCAATGAGAATAATGACCACATTGTACTTTATCACTACAGCTCCTCCTCCAATCTCTAACTGGACTTCACACTAACATCCCACAGTGCTGATGAGCCATAGCCACAGTCCTACAGCAATGAGAATAATGACCACATTGTACTTTATCACTACAGCTCCTCCTCCAATCTCTAACTGGACTTCACACTAACATCCCGCAGTGCTGATGAGCCATAGCCACAGTCCTACAGCAATGAGAATAATAACCACATTGTACTTTATCACTACTGCTCCTCCTCCAATCTCTAACTGGACTTCACACTAACATCCCACAGTGCTGATGAGCCATAGCCACAGTAATACAGCAATGAGAATAATGACCACATTGTACTTTATCACTACAGCTCCTCCTCCAATCTCTAACTAGACTTCACACTAACATCCCGCAGTGCTGATGAGCCATAGCCACAGTCCTACAGCAATGAGAATAATGACCACATTGTATTTTATCACTACAGCTCCTCCTCCAATCTCTAACTGGACTTCACACTAACATCCCGCAGTGCTGATGAGCCATAGCCACAGTAATACAGCAATGAGAATAATGACCACATTGTACTTTATCACTACAGCTCCTCCTCCAATCTCTAACTAGACTTCACACTAACATCCCGCAGTGCTGATGAGCCATAGCCACAGTCATACAGCAATGAGAATAATGACCACATTGTACTTTATCACTACAGCCCCTCCTCTAATCTCTAACTGGACTTCACACTAACATCCCACAGTGCTGATGAGCCATAGCCACAGTCCTACAGCAATGAGAATAATGACCACATTGTACTTTATCACTACAGCCCCTCCTCCAATCTCTAACTGGACTTCACACTAACATCCCGTAGTGCTGATGATCCATAGCCACAGTCCTACAGCAATGAGAATAATGACCACATTGTACTTTATCACTACAGCTCCTCCTCCAATCTCTAACTGGACTTCACACTAACATCCCGCAGTGCTGATGAGCCATAGCCACAGTCCTACAGCAATGAGAATAATAATCACATTGTACTTTATCACTACTGCCCCTCCTCCAATCTCTAACTGGACTTCACACTAACATCCCGCAGTGCTGATGAGCCATAGCCACAGTCCTACAGCAATAAGAATAATAACCACATTGTACTTTATCACTACAGCTCCTCCTCCAATCTCTAACTGGACTTCACACTAACATCCCGCAGTGCTGATGAGCCATAGCCACAGTCCTACAGCAATGAGAATAATAACCACATTGTACTTTATCACTACAGCCCCTCCTCCAATCTCTAACTGGACTTCACACTAACATCCCGCAGTGCTGATGAGCCATAGCCACAGTCCTACAGCAATGAGAATAATAACCACCTTGTACTTTATCACTACAGCCCCTCCTCCAATCTCTAACTGGACTTCACACTTACATCCCGCAGTGCTGATGATCCATAGCCACAGTCCTACAGCAATGAGAATAATAACCACATTGTACTTTATCACTACAGCTCCTCCTCCAATCTCTAACTGGACTTCACACTAACATCCCACAGTGCTGATGAGCCATAGCCACAGTCCTACAGCAATGAGAATAATAACCACATTGTACTTTATCACTACAGCCCCTCCTCCAATCTCTAACTGGACTTCACACTTACATCCCGCAGTGCTGATGAGCCATAGCCACAGTCCTACAGCAATGAGAATAACAACCACATTGTACTTTATCACTACAGCTCCTCCTCCAATCTCTAACTGGACTTCACACTAACATCCCACAGTGCTGATGAGCCATAGCCACAGTCCTACAGCAATGAGAATAATAACCACATTGTACTTTATCACTACAGCCCCTCCTCCAATCTCTAACTGGACTTCACACTAACATCCCGCAGTGCTGATGAGCCATAGCCACAGTCCTACAGCAATGAGAATAATAACCACATTGTACTTTATCACTACAGCCCCTCCTCCAATCTCTAACTGGACTTCACACTTACATCCCGCAGTGCTGATGAGCCATAGCCACAGTCCTACAGCAATGAGAATAATAACCACATTGTACTTTATCACTACAGCTCCTCCTCCAATCTCTAACTGGACTTCACACTAACATCCCGCAGTGCTGATGAGCCATAGCCACAGTCCTACAGCAATGAGAATAATAACCACATTGTACTTTATCACTACAGCCCCTCCTCCAATCTCTAACTGGACTTCACACTAACATCCCGCAGTGCTGATGAGCCATAGCCACAGTCCTACAGCAATGAGAATAATAACCACATTGTACTTTATCACTACAGCCCCTCCTCCAATCTCTAACTGGACTTCACACTTACATCCCGCAGTGCTGATGATCCATAGCCACAGTCCTACAGCAATGAGAATAATAACCACATTGTACTTTATCACTACAGCTCCTCCTCCAATCTCTAACTGGACTTCACACTAACATCCCACAGTGCTGATGATCCATAGCCACAGTCCTACAGCAATGAGAATAATAACCACATTGTACTTTATCACTACAGCCCCTCCTCCAATCTCTAACTGGACTTCACACTAACATCCCACAGTGCTGATGATCCATAGCCACAGTCCTACAGCAATGAGAATAATAACCACATTGTACTTTATCACTACAGCTCCTCTTCCAATCTCTAACTGGACTTCACACTAACATCCCGCAGTGCTGATGAGCCATAGCCACAGTCCTACAGCAATGAGAATAATAACCACATTGTACTTTATCACTACAGCCCCTCCTCCAATCTCTAACTGGACTTCACACTAACATCCCGCAGTGCTGATGATCCATAGCCACAGTCCTACAGCAATGAGAATAATAACCACATTGTACTTTATCACTACAGCTCCTCCTCCAATCTCTAACTGGACTTCACACTAACATCCCGCAGTGCTGATGAGCCATAGCCACAGTCCTACAGCAATGAGAATAATGACCACATTGTACTTTATCACTACAGTTCCTCCTCCAATCTCTAACTGGACTTCACACTAACATCCCGCAGTGCTGATGAGCCATAGCCACAGTCCTACAGCAATGAGAATAATGACCACATTGTACTTTATCACTACTGCCCCTCCTCCAATCTCTAACTGGACTTCACACTAACATCCCGCAGTGCTGATGAGCCATAGCCACAGTCCTACAGCAATGAGAATAATGACCACATTGTACTTTATCACTACAGCTCCTCCTCCAATCTCTAACTGGACTTCACACTAACATCCCGCAGTGCTGATGATCCATAGCCACAGTCCTACAGCAATGAGAATAATGACCACATTGTACTTTATCACTACAGCTCCTCCTCCAATCTCTAACTGGACTTCACACTAACATCCGGCAGTGCTGATGAGCCATAGCCACAGTAATACAGCAATGAGAATAATAACCACATTGTACTTTATCACTACAGCTCCTCCTCCAATCTCTAACTGGACTTCACACTAACATCCCGCAGTGCTGATGATCCATAGCCACAGTCCTACAGCAATGAGAATAATAACCACATTGTACTTTATCACTACAGCCCCTCCTCCAATCTCTAACTGGACTTTACACTAACATCCCGCAGTGCTGATGAGCCATAGCCACAGTCCTACAGCAATGAGAATAATAACTACATTGTACTTTATCACTACAGCCCCTCCTCCAATCTCTAACTGGACTTTACACTAACATCCCGCAGTGCTGATGAGCCATAGCCACAGTCCTACAGCAATGAGAATAATAACCACATTGTACTTTATCACTACAGCCCCTCCTCCAATCTCTAACTGGACTTCACACTAACATCCCGCAGTGCTGATGAGCCATAGCCACAGTCCTACAGCAATGAGAATAATAACCACATTGTACTTTATCACTACAGCTCCTCCTCCAATCTCTAACTGGACTTCACACTAACATCCCGCAGTGCTGATGATCCATAGCCACAGTCCTACAGCAATGAGAATAATAACCACATTGTACTTTATCACTACAGCTCCTCCTCCAATCTCTAACTGGACTTCACACTAACATCCCGCAGTGCTGATGAGCCATAGCCACAGTCCTACAGCAATGAGAATAATGACCACATTGTACTTTATCACTACAGCTCCTCCTCCAATCTCTAACTGGACTTCACACTAACATCCCGCAGTGCTGATGAGCCATAGCCACAGTCCTACAGCAATGAGAATAATGACCACATTGTACTTTATCACTACTGCCCCTCCTCCAATCTCTAACTGGACTTCACACTAACATCCCGCAGTGCTGATGAGCCATAGCCACAGTCCTACAGCAATGAGAATAATGACCACATTGTACTTTATCACTACAGCTCCTCCTCCAATCTCTAACTGGACTTCACACTAACATCCCGCAGTGCTGATGATCCATAGCCACAGTCCTACAGCAATGAGAATAATGACCACATTGTACTTTATCACTACAGCTCCTCCTCCAATCTCTAACTGGACTTCACACTAACATCCGGCAGTGCTGATGAGCCATAGCCACAGTAATACAGCAATGAGAATAATAACCACATTGTACTTTATCACTACAGCTCCTCCTCCAATCTCTAACTGGACTTCACACTAACATCCCGCAGTGCTGATGATCCATAGCCACAGTCCTACAGCAATGAGAATAATAACCACATTGTACTTTATCACTACAGCCCCTCCTCCAATCTCTAACTGGACTTCACACTAACATCCCACAGTGCTGATGAGCCATAGCCACAGTCCTACAGCAATGAGAATAATGACCACATTGTACTTTATCACTACAGCTCCTCCTCCAATCTCTAACTGGACTTCACACTAACATCCCGCAGTGCTGATGAGCCATAGCCACAGTCCTACAGCAATGAGAATAATAACCACATTGTACTTTATCACTACAGCTCCTCCTCCAATCTCTAACTGGACTTCACACTAACATCCCGCAGTGCTGATGAGCCATAGCCACAGTCCTACAGCAATGAGAATAATAACCACATTGTACTTTATCACTACAGCCCCTCCTCCAATCTCTAACTGGACTTCACACTAACATCCCGCAGTGCTGATGAGCCATAGCCACAGTCCTACAGCAATGAGAATAATAACCACATTGTACTTTATCACTACAGCCCCTCCTCCAATCTCTAACTGGACTTTACACTAACATCCCGCAGTGCTGATGAGCCATAGCCACAGTCCTACAGCAATGAGAATAATAACCACATTGTACTTTATCACTACAGCCCCTCCTCCAATCTCTAACTGGACTTCACACTAACATCCCGCAGTGCTGATGATCCATAGCCACAGTCCTACAGCAATGAGAATAATAACCACATTGTACTTTATCACTACAGCCCCTCCTCCAATCTCTAACTGGACTTCACACTAACATCCCGCAGTGCTGATGAGCCATAGCCACAGTCCTACAGCAATGAGAATAATGACCACATTGTACTTTATCACTACAGCTCCTCCTCCAATCTCTAACTGGACTTCACACTAACATCCCGCAGTGCTGATGAGCCATAGCCACAGTCCTACAGCAATGAGAATAATAACCACATTGTACTTTATCACTACAGCCCCTCCTCCAATCTCTAACTGGACTTCACACTAACATCCCGCAGTGCTGATGAGCCATAGCCACAGTCCTACAGCAATGAGAATAATAACCACATTGTACTTTATCACTACAGCTCCTCCTCCAATCTCTAACTGGACTTCACACTAACATCCCGCAGTGCTGATGAGCCATAGCCACAGTCCTACAGCAATGAGAATAATAACCACATTGTACTTTATCACTACAGCTCCTCCTCCAATCTCTAACTGGACTTCACACTAACATCCCACAGTGCTGATGAGCCATAGCCACAGTCCTACAGCAATGAGAATAATAACCACATTGTACTTTATCACTACAGCCCCTCCTCCAATCTCTAACTGGACTTCACACTAACATCCCGCAGTGCTGATGAGTCATAGCCACAGTCCTACAGCAATGAGAATAATGACCACATTGTACTTTATCACTACAGCTCCTCCTCTAATCTCTAACTGGACTTCACACTAACATCCCACAGTGCTGATGAGCCATAGCCACAGTCCTACAGCAATGAGAATAATGACCACATTGTACTTTATCACTACAGCTCCTCCTCCAATCTCTAAGTGGACTTCACACTAACATCCCACAGTGCTGATGAGCCATCGCCACAGTCCTACAGCAATGAGAATAATGACCACATTGTACTTTATCACTACAGCTCCTCCTCCAATCTCTAACTGGACTTCACACTAACATCCCGCAGTGCCGATGAGCCATAGCCACAGTCGCCCCCAGTGAAGTCCTGTAGTGTCCACTCCATGCAGAGTCCTGAAATGGCAGATGTCAGCCACTCTCTGCTCTGGCCAATATCCTGATCTTCATCCTTGGTCATGCCAGGGCTGGTCTGGGAGGGCCCAGCTGCTGCTACTGCTGTGTATTCACTGCCCCATCACCCTCTGGTCCCATAGTGAGCTCATCCTGCCACACAAGTAGCCCAGTGGCCAGAGGGGGCCCAACAACAACGGCAATAGAGTTCCCCTAACTTCTGCCAGTATCACAGTGCCTGTGATTCTCTGTCACTCTTACTTGTGGTTCGCTCTGATTTGCTGAGCCAGTTTGGCCCGCCTGGCCCAGACATCTGTCAGATACCCTTTCGTGGTGTTTCTGAGCCAGTAGTGCTGTTGCTGTGTTCCGGATTCTCGTGTACCGACTTGGCTTGTCCTGACTACGCTCTAGTGTTCCTGATCGTGTTTGACCCAGCTTGTCTGCGAACCACCTCCGTTTCCTGACCCGGTTTGGCTGACGTTCCTGCTCGTGTATGACCCGGCTTGTATGACTACCTCCTGCGTGCTCCGACCCGGCCCGGCTGACTTCCTGCTCCGAGATCGACTTCCAGCCTGTTCCAGTGACCTCTGTTCCCGTTGTCACCACCGGGACATTGTTCACCTGCTGTTGCCAGCTGCCGTGTGACCACCCTGCCTTGTGTTGCCTTTGATCAGTGCAGTGTCCCGTTGTCTTGCAGAGCTGTGCGTTCCTCCGCAAGCCTCACTACACTTGCAGAGCTTCTATACCTTACAGAGCCTTGTGTTTAAACGTGCATATTAACCCTTGCAGTGCTGCTTTACTCTCGCTACCTCGATTCCCAGTACAGAGCCTCTCTTGCTGTACTATGTCTGCTGAGTTGGCCGCTTACCGACGGCGACTCTATCTATCCTATTGCAGAGTAGTCACTTTATGTTGGTTCGGTAGGGCATCATTGGCTCTCACCTTTACGTTTGTTACTGTGCGATTTCTCTGCGGCCTCTGGGCTCGTGTGGCAGCAAAGGGAAGGCTCAAGCTCTGGCAGGTTCTCGTTGTATACGCCCGTGGGGGCTATTGGTTCTATCACTACTATTGCTGATATCCGGTTAACGCCTGTGGAGGCTATAGCCAGCTCTTGCATTGCAGGCCGGTTTCCGTTACGCCCGTGGGGGCTATACACACTCGCACTCGCAGAAGCAGTCCTCCTGTTAGGTACGCCCGCGGGGGCTATTTGGATTTCTGTTCTGCTTAAACTATTTGGTCACTTCGGCTAGTCATTTACATTTCCAGAACACTGTGAACTGTCTCTATCAGCACCTCCTTTTAACACCTAGGGCGTGCCAAACCACCACATCTGAGACTGACTGATTTATACTCTTAACCCTTTGGGTACTGAACACCATTCTCTGTGTAGAGATATTGTATATCTATTATACTGTGCATTGACTCTCTGTATTATATCAGTTATCACTGTGTGTTTATTCCTGCTGCCTCTAGAGGGCGTTTGTTTGCATTATTGCTATTAAAATAAAATTGTGTTTTATTTTACCAACTGGTCTGAGTGTCCTAAAAAACGTTACAGCCAGTCCATGAGAGCCATGGCAGACACCCACTGGGCTTTCTGCTGCCCTGACCTGTCCTGTACAGGTCCCACAGCCCACCATCAGACTGCTGGGAGCTGGGATGACACTTGCCAGGCATCGCCTCATCCCTGGGCCCGTTGCCTCCATCCTAGAGAGAGACTCAGTGATGGAAATCAATTATTTCCTCATAAATACACACACACACACACACAGGTAAGAGAAACATTCAGTGACAGAATTCATACACACATTCTCTTATTTTCACACACACACACACACACACACACAAATACTGATAGAATTCAATTTCTTCCCCCTTCGAAATGTGAGAGAAATTTTGTGATTTTTTTTATTAACTTTCTTATCTTTTCCAGATTTCAAAGGAGATAAAAGAAGCTTTAAAAAAACCAACATTCAATGTTTGGGACACACAAAGTAACCAGGTGAGACAGATAAGGGACAGAGCCCCTACAAATCACACCGATAAGGGACAGATCTCCTACATCACACAGATAAGGGACAGAGCTCCTACATCACACCGATAAGGGACAGATCTCCTACATCACACAGATAAGGGACAGATCTCCTACATCACACAGATAAGGGACAGAGCTCCTACACATCACACAGATAATCACGCATGTGTATATTGTTTGTGTGGTGTGTGTTTTGCTTGCTTGTGTTGAACATGTGTTGTGGTGTAATGTGTGTCTGTGTTGCGTGTGTGTTTTGTGCATGTGTGTGTATTGTGGTCATGTGTTGTGGGTGTTTATAGTGTGTGTATTGTCTGTGTGTGTTGCTTGTATGTATTGTGTGTGTATTGAAGGCCCCTGTTATTTCTTACAGAGATTATCACAGGAGTGGAAGGGGGTGGAAAGGCCATGTGTGTGTTTTTTTAAAGTGGAGATAGAGGGAAAGGGACAACTCCTTGCAGAGAAAATCACTCCCCCCTGTGTGTCCAGAACAGGCAGTATAGAGGGGATCTGAATATCTCCTCCTTACTGTCGCCCATGGGGGGATGGGGGTGCCAGGCATGCAGGTTTCTTCTGTTTAATATAAAATATATAATATACACACCCTTTTTCTAACACAGTAACATAGTTTAAGAAACTGAAAAAACGATATGAATCTCTCAAGTTTGTTTTGCCAGAGGAAGGTTAAAATGCAGTGAAGACATTTCCAATTAAGCCCCAAGTGGGTAAGGAAATTCCATCCTGACTCCAGGTATTTCCCTGTCTTCTGTATGTATCTTTATTTATGACACCACACAGTGCATGGAGCGCCTTATAACACAATGTTATAATGTTACAATCAATAAATGGGGAAACAATAAGGGTCAGTCAAGTACAAGAGAATGTGTTTGGTGTTTTATTAAGGTTTAAAATAAAATTAATTTGTGTGGGTATTGTGAGGGTTAAAAAAACTGTGTATTGGGTTTTTCTCTGGCCTGTGTGATTAAGGGTGATTGGCTAAGGGAAGTCACCTGGCTGCTGTGTAACTATAAATACAGTCCCTAGGCTCATTTGAGTGTGCTCTTTGAGACTGCATTTTCAAGTGACTGAAGACAAGTGAAGGACTTAGAAGGAATCTGGAGTTGGAATAGAATAAGGAGTTGGAAATCAGCAGAGCTCTGAGGTGACAATAATTTCAAGAGATCTACTGCAGTCACATTGATAGTTGGTTACTTACCATATAGTGAGCATTAGAGGACAGTATAAATCTTATTGAAGTGTAAAACCAAGCATGAGTGATAGCAGGTTACACAATCTCACGCAGTGCGCTTCTTGTCACATGTTTGAACACTTGGAGCAATCGTTCCAGGGCTCATACCGCTGTGCCAAGTGTGAGCAGATTTTCTCTTTAGAGTCTAAGATATTGGATTTGGAGAGAAATATTGCAACATTGTGAGACATTGGAAACCTGGAAAGGAGTTTAGAACCACAGAGCAGGTAGTATGTGGGGTTAGTGGTGAAGAGGGTGGAGTTGTAGATGAGGAGGGACAGGTAGTATGTGGGGTTAGTGGTGAAGAGGGTGGAGCTGTAGATGAGGAGGGACAGGTAGTATGTGGGGTTAGTGGTGAAGAGGGTGGAGTTGTAGATGAGGAGGGACAGGTAGTATGTGGGGTTAGTGGTGAAGAGATTGGAGTTGTAGATGAGGAGGGACAGGTAGTATGTCGGGTTAGTGGTGAAGAGGGTGGAGTTGTAGATGCGGAGGGACAGGTAGTATGTGGGGTTAGTGGTGAAGAGGGTGGAGTTGTAGATGTGGAGGGACAGGTAGTATGTGGGGTTAGTGGTGAAGAGGGTGGAGTTGTAGATGAGGAGGGACAGGTAGTATGCGGGATTAGTGGTGAAGAGGGTGGAGATGTAGATGTGGAGGGACAGGTAGTATGTGGGGTTAGTGGTGAAGAGGGTGGAGTTGTAGATAAGGAGGGACAGGTAGTATGTGGGGTTAGTGGTGAAGAGGGTGGAGTTGTAGATGTGGAGGGACAGGTAGTATGTGGGGTTAGTGGTGAAGAGGGTGGAGTTGTAGATGAGGAGCGACAGGTAGTATGTGGGGTTAGTGGTGAAGAGGGTGGAGTTGTAGATGTGGAGGGACAGGTAGTATGTGGGGTTAGTGGTGAAGAGGGTGGAGTTGTAGATAAGGAGGGACAGGTAGTATGTGGGGTTAGTGGTGAAGAGGGTGGAGCTGTAGATGAGGAGGGACAGGTAGTATGCGGGGTTAGTGGTGAAGAGGGTGGAGTTGTAGATGTGGAGGGACAGGTAGTATGTGGGGTTAGTGGTGAAGAGGGTGGAGTTGTAGATGAGGAGGGACAGGTAGTATGTGGGGTTAGTGGTGAAGAGGGTGGAGATGTAGATGAGGAGGGACAGGTAGTATGTGGGGTTAGTGGTGAAGAGGGTGGAGATGTAGATGAGGAGGGACAGGTAGTATGTGGGGTTAGTGGTGAAGAGGGTGGAGCTGTAGATGAGGAGGGACAGGTAGTATGTGGGGTTAGTGGTGAAGAGGGTGGAGTTGTAGATGAGGAGGGACAGGTAGTATGTGGGGTTAGTGGTGAAGAGGGTGGAGATGTAGATGAGGAGTGACAGGTAGTATGTGGGGTTAGTGGTGAAGAGGGTGGAGTTGTAGATGAGGACTGACAGGTAGTATGCGGGGTTAGTGGTGAAGAGGGTGGAGTTGTAGATGTGGAGGGACAGGTAGTATGTGGGGTTAGTGGTGAAGAGGGTGGAGTTGTAGATGAGGAGGGACAGGTAGTATGTGGGGTTAGTGGTGAAGAGGGTGGAGATGTAGATGAGGAGGGACAGGTAGTATGTGGGGTTAGTGGTGAAGAGGGTGGAGTTGTAGATGAGGAGGGACAGGTAGTATGTGGGGTTAGTGGTGAAGAGGGAGGAGTTGTAGATGAGGAGCGACAGGTAGTATGTGGGGTTAGTGGTGAAGAGGGTGGAGATGTAGATGAGGAGGGACAGGTAGTAGGTGAGGTTAGTGGTGAAGAGGGAGGAGTTGTAGATCAGGAGGGACAGGTAGTGTGTGGGGTTAGTGGTGAAGAGGGTAAAGTTGTAGATGAGGAGGGACAGGTAGTAGGTGAGGTTAGTGGTGAAGAGGGTGGAGATGTAGATGAGGAGGGACAGGTAGTATGTGGGGTTAGTGGTGAAGAGGGTGGAGATGTAGATGAGGAGGGACAGGTAGTATGTGGGGTTAGTGGTGAAGAGGGTGGAGCTGTAGATGAGGAGGGACAGGTAGTATGTGGGGTTAGTGGTGAAGAGGGTGGAGTTGTAGATGAGGAGGGACAGGTAGTATGTGGGGTTAGTGGTGAAGAGGGTGGAGCTGTAGATGAGGAGGGACAGGTAGTATGTGGGGTTAGTGGTGAAGAGGGTGGAGTTGTAGATGAGGAGGGACAGGTAGTATGTGGGGTTAATGGTGAAGAGGATGGAGTTGTAGATGAGGAGGGACAGGTAGTATGTGGGGTTAGTGGTGAAGAGGGTGGAGATGTAGATGTGGAGGGACAGGTAGTATGTGGGGTTAGTGGTGAAGAGGGTGGAGCTGTAGATGAGGAGGGACAGGTAGTAGGTGAGGTTAGTGGTGAAGAGGGAGGAGTTGTAGATCAGGAGGGACAGGTAGTGTGTGGGGTTAGTGGTGAAGAGGGTAAAGTTGTAGATGAGGAGGGACAGGTAGTAGGTGAGGTTAGTGGTGAAGAGGGTGGAGATGTAGATGAGGAGGGACAGGTAGTATGTGGGGTTAGTGGTGAAGAGGGTGGAGATGTAGATGAGGAGGGACAGGTAGTATGTGGGGTTAGTGGTGAAGAGGGTGGAGCTGTAGATGAGGAGGGACAGGTAGTATGTGGGGTTAGTGGTGAAGAGGGTGGAGTTGTAGATGAGGAGGGACAGGTAGTATGTGGGGTTAGTGGTGAAGAGGGTGGAGCTGTAGATGAGGAGGGACAGGTAGTATGTGGGGTTAGTGGTGAAGAGGGTGGAGTTGTAGATGAGGAGGGACAGGTAGTATGTGGGGTTAATGGTGAAGAGGATGGAGTTGTACATGAGGAGGGACAGGTAGTATGTGGGGTTAGTGGTGAAGAGGGTGGAGTTGTAGATGTGGAGGGACAGGTAGTATGTGGGGTTAGTGGTGAAGAGGGTGGAGTTGTAGATGGGGACTGACAGGTAGGCAGCTGGGTAACAGTAAGGAGGGGAGGTAGTGGGCAGAGGAAGAGGAAGGCCAGTTCTGAGTTGACTCAGTCCAATAGATTTGTGACATTGTGTGAAGATGTGGATGAGGATATCTCAGAATTGTCAACACTGGAGAGGGCTGATTCCTCTAGCAGACAGGGGAACAGTCCTCCTTCCAGGCTAGATGGGATGCAGAGTAGGCAGAAACCAAGGCAGGTGGTGGTAATAGGGGACTCTATTATATTAGGAGGGTAATCTGCCGCCAGGAATATGAATGCCGAACAGTGTGCTGTCTCCCGGGTGCTCGGGTTCGGCATGTTGAGGACAGGGCTGACAGATTGTTGGGAGGGGCTGGAAGTGATCCAGCTGTCTTGGTACATATTGGTACCAATGACAAAATAGGAGGAAGATGGAGGTCCCTAAAGAATGATTTCAGGGACTTAGGGAGCAAGCTTAAGGCAAGGACCTCTAAGGTAGTATTTTCTGAAATACTACCTGTACCATGCGCCAGTGCAGGTAGGCAGAGGGAGCTCAGGGAGCTTAATGCATGGCTCAAGCAATGGTGTAGGAAGGAGGGTTTTGTGTTTTTAGAACACTGGGCAGACTTTGCTCTTGGGTACAATCTATATGGAAGAGATGAATTGCACCTAAATGGTAGAAGACCCTCTGTGCTAGGGGAGTGAATGCTAAGAAGCTTGGAGGAGCTTTAAAGTAGGAAAGAGGGGGAGGGTATAGATAGAAAAAATGGGGTAGATAGTAACTGGGTCCAAGTAAATGACCAGGGGGGTGGAGAAAGGGTGGGGATAAATGTATTAAATAGGGAAGAACTCCTAGTAAATGAAGATGTAGATAAAAGGCATGTAGGGAGTGATGTATGTAAAGACTTCAAAATTAATTGTATGCTAGCAAATGCAAGAATTACGGTAGATAAAATAGGAGAACTAGAATTGCTGGCGGTTAATGAGCAATTGGACATAATTGGAATAACAGACACATGGTGGAATGATGCACATGACTGGGCTGTGAATATAGAGGGCTATTCCCTGTTTAGGAGAGACAGCATTAATATAAAAGGTGGAGGGGTGTGTTTATATTTGAAAACAGAGCTAAATCCAGTTTTGCGAGGTGATATTAGTGAGGAAACTGGCCAAAATGTGGAGTCCTTGTGGGTAGAAATTGAGACTAAATGTGGTGTAAAAGATAAAAAAAGGTGTTGGTGGGTATTTGCTACAAACCACCAAATATCGATGACAATGATGAGGCCCAACTGCTATTGCAAATGAGGAAAGCTGCCCAGTTTGGGCATACTATAATTATGGGAGATTTTAATTATCCAGATATCAACTGGAAAAATGAGACCTGTCAGAGTGCTAAGGGAGGCAGGTTTGTGAACACACTTAGTGAAAGCTACATCACAAATGGTGGAAGCGCCGACAAGAAATAACAATGTATTGGACCTAGTCATCACTAATAACACAGAAATGGTATCCAATATTAAGGTAAGAGAACATTTGGGAAACAGTGATCACAACATGGTTACATTTGAGATCTGTCTGGCAAAGCAAAAATGTATAGGTTCAACCAAAACTCTTAATTTTAACCCCTTAGTGACGGCCGCGTGCAGACGCGGCCGTCACTTAACGTCCGTCTAACTTTTTTTTTTTTTTTTCTAAAAGAATCCGGCGTCCCCGAACGGCGTGCAGCCGCGCGGGGAGCCGGATTTCCGGGACGTACATGTACGTCCTCTGTCACTAAGTGACAGCCACACAGGATGTACATGTACGTCCTGTGTCGCGAAGGGGTTAAGCTAACTTCAAATTGTTAAGGGCTTCAATGCAACACATAGACTGGGATATTTTATTTAAAGACAAAAATACTGAGGATAAATGGTCAGAAGTTAAATTTAGGTTGCGGAAATGTATATACCAAAGGGGAACAAATGCAAAAGAAGTAAGTCACAGCCAATGTGGTTAACTGCACATGTAAAGGAGGAAATGGCAAGGAAAAAAAAGCATTCAAACTATTTAAGTCTGAAGGAACTGAACAATCTTTCTTAAAATACAGGGAGTGCAACAAAGATTGCAAAAAGACAAAACCCCTATATTTACTCTATAAAGATTCTATTACCACAGGCTCAGTGCCACAGGATTGGCGAAGAGCTAACATAGTGCCTCTATTTAAGAAGGGAACTAAAACAGAACCTGGGAATTATAGACCAGTGAGTTTGACCTCTGTAGTGGGAAAACTGCTAGAAGGGATAATAAGGGACTATATTCAGGATTACAACACAAAAAATAAGATAATTAGCAGGAATCAACATGGATTTATGAAGAATAGATCATGCCAAACTAATCTTTTCAGCTTATATGAGGAGGTAAGCAGCAACCTAGACAATGACAAGGCAGTAGATGTAGTATATCTAGACTTTGCAAAGGCATTTGATACATTGCCACACAGAAGGCTGGGGTATAAAATAAGGACATTGGGGCTAGGAGATAACCTTTGCAATTGGATACAAAACTGGCTGAAGGATAGGGAACAGTGTGTGGTTGTAAATGGAAAATTCTCCAATACAGTTAAAGTGGAGAGTGGAGTACCTCAGGGTTCAGTATTGGGTCCGCTGCTTTTTAACATGTTTATAAATGACCTGGAAATAGATATAGAAAGCAAAATATCAATATTTGCAGATAACACTAAATTATGCAGGGTAATTAATTCAGAACATGATAATTGCTCTCTACAGAGGGACTTACATACAGTGTCAGATTGGGCAAACGTGGAATATGAAGTTTAATGTGGGGAAGTGTAAAGTCATGCATTTGGGAGGAAACAATCCCAAGGCTACTTATAAACTTAATGGAATAATTTTAGCGGACCCGTTGCTAGAGAAAGACCTGGGTATCCTTGTCAACTACAAACTTGGAAACAGTGACCAGTGTCAAACAGCAGTAGCAAAAGCAAACAAAGTCCTGTCTTGTATAAAAAGAGGTATTGAAGCAAGAGTGGATAACATTATTTTGTCATTGTACAAATCATTGGTAAGACCTCACCTTGAGTATGCAGTGCAGTTTTGAGCACCGGTTTTGAAAAAGGATATACTAGAACTAGAGAGGGTACAGCGGAGAGGAACAAAATTAATTAAGGGAATGGAGAACTTGACGTATGAGGAACAACTAGACAAACTTGGTTTATTTACTCTAGAGAAAAGACGACTATGAGGAGACCTTATCACATTGTACAAGTATATGAGAGGTCAATACAAGGATCTCTGCGGTGAGCTATTTATTCCAAGGCCTGTTCATGTGACCAGGGGACACCCATTGAAATTAGAGGAAAGGAGGTTTAGACTTCAGCAGAGAAAGGGTTTTTTTACAGTAAGGTCTGTTAAATTGTGGAATTCATTGCCCAAGGAGGTAGTTATGGCAGATACAATTAATACATTTAAGAGAAGATTAGATATATTTCTTTCCAGAGGGAACATACAGAGTTATACTGTTTATCAGTAGGCAGATCAGGAAGGTCTGATAAAGACTAACTTAACTCGTAGCAGGAAAGCTATAAAATTCTCAGTTACTGGGGTATGAGGGGAAGGTTGAACTTGATGGACTTGTGCAGTTATTCAACCTAATTTACTATGTTACTATGTTATGTTACTATGTTACTATGTTTAACATGGTATGAGGGAGTCAAGTGCTGTGAGTTCAAGTGCTGAATTTGCCAAAAGGTAGTTCATGGTCCTAGTGCTCCACAAGATTAGATGTCAGTGTAGACCTACAGACAGAGGGGGGTTATTCTAGACATAGGAAGAGAGGTATGGATTTCCATAGGTAGTTAGTGGAAAGTGACAAAAGGTTTGAGACGGAACCAACTGTCATATTTCTCAGTATTGTTCTGTGCTAGATAGGTGTCCATTATTTATTTATTTTTTTTTAAATCACAGCATCTACAAACACAGCAGCCCAAGGCAAATAATTCCATAGCTTTACTGCCCTTACTGTAAAAAATGGCTGCCTTTGTTTTAGTTGAAACAGCCTTCCCTCTAGTCTTAATGGATGACCTTTCATTCTTAGCTAAGCTCTTTGTGTAAATAATTCATTGGATAGTTCTTTGTATTGACCTTGAATGTATACGTGTAAATGGTAATCATATCACCCCTTACACGTCTCTTCTCTAATATAAGTGTAAATGGTAATCATATCACCCCTTAGACGTCTCTTCTCTAATATAAGTGTAAATGGTAATCATATCACCCCTTACACGTCTCTTCTCTAATATAAGTGTAAATGGTAATCATATCACCCCTTACACCTCTCTTCTCTAATATAAGTGTAAATGGTAATCATATCACCCCTTACACCTCTCTTCTCTAATATAAGTGTAAATGGTAATCATATCACCCCTTACACCTCTCTTCTCTAATATAAGTGTAAATGGTAATTATATCTCCCCTTACACCTCTCTTCTCTAATATAAGTGTAAATGGTAATCATATCACCCCTTAGACGTCTCTTCTCTAATATAAGTGTAAATGGTAATCATATCCCCCCTTACACGTCTCTTCTCTAATATAAGTGTAAATGGTAATCATATCTCCCCTTACACGTCTCTTCTCTAATATAAGTGTAAATGGTAATCATATCACCCCTTAGACGTCTCTTCTCTAATATAAGTGTAAATGGTAATCATATCACCCCTTAGACGTCTCTTCTCTAATATAAGTGTAAATGGTAATCATATCACCCCTTAGACGTCTCTTCTCTAATATAAGTGTAAATGGTAATCATATCACCCCTTACACGTCTCTTCTCTAATATAAGTGTAAATGGTAATCATATCACCCCTTACACGTCTCTTCTCTAATATAAGTGTAAATGGTAATCATATCACCCCTTACACGTCTCTTCTCTAATATAAGTGTAAATGGTAATCATATCACCCCTTAGACGTCTCTTCTCTAATATAAGTGTAAATGGTAATCATATCTCCCCTTACACGTCTCTTCTCTAATATAAGTGTAAATGGTAATCATATCACCCCTTACACGTCTCTTCTCTAATATAAGTGTAAATGGTAATCATATCTCCCTTACACGTCTCTTCTCTAATATAAGTGTAAATGGTAATCTTATCACCCCTTAGACGTCTCTTCTCTAATATAAGTGTAAATGGTAATCATATCTCCCCTTACACGTCTCTTCTCTAATATAAGTGTAAATGGTAATCATATCTCCCCTTACACGTCTCTTCTCTAATATAAGTGTAAATGGTAATCATATCACCCCTTATACCTCTCTTCTCTAATATATGTGTAAATGGCAATCATATCACCCCTTAGACGTCTCTTCTCTAATGTAAGTGTAAATGGTAATCATATCACCCCTTACACGTCTCTTCTCTAATATAAGTGTAAATGGTAATCATATCACCCCTTATACCTCTCTTCTCTAATATATGTGTAAATGGCAATCATATCACCCCTTAGACGTCTCTTCTCTAATGTAAGTGTAAATGGTAATCATATCACCCCTTACACGTCTCTTCAATAATATATGTGTAAATGGTAATCATATCACCCCTTACACATCTCTTCTCTAATATACGTGTAAATGGTAATCATATCTCCCCTTACACGTCTCTTCTCTAATATAAGTGTAAATGGTAATCATATCTCCCCTTACACATCTCTTCTCTAATATAAGTGTAAATGGTAATCATATCACCCCTTACACGTCTCTTCTCTAATATAAGTGTAAATGGTAATCATATCACCCCTTACACGTCTCTTCAATAATATATGTGTAAATGGTAATCATATCTCCCCTTACACGTCTCTTCTCTAATATAAGTGTAAATGGTAATCATATCTCCCCTTACACATCTCTTCTCTAATATAAGTGTAAATGGTAATCATATCACCCCTTACACGTCTCTTCTCTAATATAAGTGTAAATGGTAATCATATCACCCCTTACACGTCTCTTCTCTAATATACGTGTAAATGGTAATCATATCTCCCCTTACACGTCTCTTCTCTAATATAAGTGTAAATGGTAATCATATCTCCCCTTACACATCTCTTCTCTAATATAAGTGTAAATGGTAATCATATCACCCCTTATACCTCTCTTCTCTAATATATGTGTAAATGGCAATCATATCTCCCCTTACACGTCTCTTCTCTAATGTAAGTGTAAATGGTAATCATATCTCCCCTTACACCTCTCTTCTCTAATATAAGTGTATATGGTAATCATATCACCCCTTAGACGTCTCTTCTCTAATGTAAGTGTAAATGGTAATCATATCACTCCTTACACGTCTCTTCTCTAATATAAGTGTAAATGGTAATCATATCACCCCTTACACGTCTCTTTTCTAATATAAGTGTAAATGGTAATCATATCACCCCTTACACGTCTCTTCTCTAATATATGTGTAAATGGTAATCATATCTCCCCTTACACGTCTCTTCTCTAATATAAGTGTAAATGGTAATCATATCACCCCTTACACGTCTCTTCTCTAATATAAGTGTAAATGGTAATCATATCACCCCTTATACCTCTCTTCTCTAATATATGTGTAAATGGCAATCATATCACCCCTTAGACGTCTCTTCTCTAATGTAAGTGTAAATGGTAATCATATCACCCCTTACACGTCTCTTCTCTAATATAAGTGTAAATGGTAATCATATCACCCCTTATACCTCTCTTCTCTAATATATGTGTAAATGGCAATCATATCACCCCTTAGACGTCTCTTCTCTAATGTAAGTGTAAATGGTAATCATATCACCCCTTACACGTCTCTTCTCTAATATAAGTGTAAATGGTAATCATATCACCCCTTACACGTCTCTTCAATAATATATGTGTAAATGGTAATCATATCACCCCTTACACGTCTCTTCTCTAATATACGTGTAAATGGTAATCATATCTCCCCTTACACGTCTCTTCTCTAATATAAGTGTAAATGGTAATCATATCTCCCCTTACACATCTCTTCTCTAATATAAGTGTAAATGGTAATCATATCACCCCTTATACCTCTCTTCTCTAATATATGTGTAAATGGCAATCATATCACCCCTTAGACGTCTCTTCTCTAATGTAAGTGTAAATGGTAATCATATCACCCCTTACACGTCTCTTCTCTAATATAAGTGTAAATGGTAATCATATCACCCCTTACACGTCTCTTCAATAATATATGTGTAAATGGTAATCATATCACCCGTTACACGTCTCTTCTCTAATATATGTGTAAATGGTAATCATATCCCCCTTACATGTCTCTTCTCTAATATAAGTGTAAATGGTAATCATATCACCCCTTACACGTCTCTTCTCTAATATAAGTGTAAATGGCAATCATATCACCCCTTAGACGTCTCTTCTCTAATATAAGTGTAAATGGTAATCATATCACCCCTTACACGTCTCTTCTCTAATATAAGTGTAAATGGTAATCATATCACCCCTTACACGTCTCTTCTCTAATATAAGTGTAAATGGTAATCATATCACCCCTTACACCTCTCATCTCTAATTTAAGTGTAAATGGTATCATATCACCCCTTACACCTCTCTTCTCTAATATAAGTGTAAATGGTAATCATATCCCCCTTACACCTCTCATCTCTAATATATGTGTAAATAGTAATCATATCACCCCTTACACCTCTCATCTCTAATATAAGTGTAAATAGTAATCATATCACCCCTTACACCTCTCATCTCTAATATATGTGTAAATGGTAATCATATCACCCCTTACACCTCTCTTCTCTAATATATGTGTAAATGGTAATCATATCCCCCCTTACACGTCTCTTCTCTAATATAAGTGTAAATGGTAATCATATCACCCCTTACACCTCTCATCTCTAATATAAATGTAAATGGTAATCATATCACCCCTTACACCTCTCTTCTCTAATATATGTGTAAATGGTAATCATATCACCCCTTACACCTCTCTTCTCTAATATAAGTGTAAATGGTAATCATATCACCCCTTACACGTCTCTTCTCTAATATAAGTGTAAATGGTATCATATCACCCCTTACACCTCTCATCTCTAATATAAGTGTAAATGGTAATCATATCACCCCTTACACGTCTCTTCTCTAATATAAGTGTAAATGGTAATCATATCCCCCTTACACGTCTCTTCTCTAATTTAAGTGTAAATGGTAATCATATCCCCCTTACACGTCTCTTCTCTAATTTAAGTGTAAATGGTAATCATATCACCCCTTACATGTCTCTTCTCTAATATAAATAAACCCAGTTTGGCTAGTCTCTCTTTATAACTCAGATCCTCCAATCCCTTTATCAGTTTTGTTGCACGTCTCTGCACCTTTTCCAGTTCACTAATGTCTTTTTTTAGAACAGGCGCCTAAAATTGTACTCCATATTCTAGATGAGGCCTAACCAAGGATTTATACAGAGGTAGGATAATATTCCCATCCCGTGCATCTACACCTCTTTTTATGCATTATTACTCCTAAATCTTTCTCTAATGAGGATTCCCCAAGTTGTTTCCCATTTAGAGTATATGTAGCAAGTTTGTTTCTACAACCCAAATGCATAACCTTACATTTATCTACATTAAATGTCTCATCTAGAATATGGAGTACAGTTTTTGGCACCATTTCTTTCATTAAATGACATCTGCCACTTTTCTGCCCATTCACTCAGTTTATCTAAATCCTTCTGTAGGGAAGAAACATCCAGCTCTGTATGTAACAACAAACACAAAAAATGAACAGTTGCTACTAGCTTGCTACAAATGTTGCAATTAGCTTTTAAGACATATAAGCATTTCAAGCCACTCCCCCTGTCGCTTGCTTGATGGAAATCCAGAGCAGATCCCGTCAATATCAGCAAGATCCAGCAGACAAGAAGGCACAGTATGGGAGTGATCACGGACAGCCCAGACTTCAGAGAAATGTCTCTTCCGTAAAATAAATATTTATTTTTATTTCTTCATGTTAAAAACACTGATACACGGAACAGAAACACAGGAACATACACGATCCGCCTAACGCGTTTCGTGAAACAAAAAGGATCACTTAATCATAGGCCTATGATTAAGTGATCGTTCTTGTTTCACGAAATGCGCTAGGCAGAAGAAACTTTTCCTGGTCTCTGAAGCCTGGGCTGTCCGTGAGCACTCCCATACTGTGCCTTCTTTTCATCTCTGTATGTATTTCCTTACAAAGCTTAGTGTCATCAGTAAAGATTGAGACGCTACTTTCACTTCCCACTTCTAGATCATTAATAAACAAAGTAAAAAGCATTGGTCCCAGGACTGAACCCTGCGGCACCCCACTTATAACCTTAGACCAATTTGAAAAAGTTCCATTTACAACAACTCTCTGACATCTATCATTTAACCAGTTCTCAATCCATGTACAGATACCACCACCCAAACCGAAGCCTTTTAATTTATATAATAACCTATTGTGAGGACTGTATCAACAGGGCCGGATTTACATCTCAGGAGCCTGTAGGCACAGAAATCTGGAGCGCCCCCCCCCCCTTGGTAATCTCCACTGGACACCTCCACAATGCTCCTAATCTCCACATTGCCCCCATCAGCTCCAACATGCCCCCATCAGCTACACATATCCCCCACCATCTCCATATTGCCCTCCATTGGCTCCAACTTGCTCCCCATTAGCTCCACATTGCCCCCACCATCTCCATGTTGCCCTCACATTGCCCCAGTTCGGCTCCAACTTGCCCCCACTATCTCCATGTTGCCCTCACATTGCCTCCCCCCATTGTCCATTTCCTGCCCCCCCCGTTGTCTGTTTCCTACCTCCCTGGCAGGAGATCTATCATCTGTGCCTCCTTTTCACAGTCCTGTAGCTCCCACGCGGTCTCCTATTCAGGAATGCAGAGCGCTGGGAGATGATGAGCTGACGAGGGAGCTCAGAACTTACAGGACTGTGCCAAGGAGGCACAGATGACAGATCTCCTGCCAGGGAGGTAGGAAACAGACAACGGGGGGAGGTAGGAAACGGATAATGGGGGGGGAGGCAATGTGAGGGCAACATGGAGCAGGCGCCGAGGCTAATTAAAAAAAATAAAAAAAATAAAATTAGAAAAAAAGATCCCAATTACAGGCGCCCCTCTGTGGGGTGCGCCTGTAGGCAGATGCCTACTCTGCCTTATTGTAAATCCGGCCCTGTGTATCAAAGGCTTTTGAAAAAAAGTAAACTTCAACACCAATACCCTTATCCAAGATACTATTTATTATTTGATAAAATGCAAGTAAATTGACATTATGTATTCTTCATAAAACTATGCTGACTCCTACTAATGTGTTATCTGTCACATAGTCCAGAACTCTATCATTTAGGAATCCTTCAATTTTCTTACCCACTCTGGAAGTCAAGCTCACAAGTCTATAATTTCCTGGTTTAGATCTTGCCCCCTTTTTGAACAATGGAACTACATCTGCTTTCCTCCAATCACAGGTCACTATGCTTAATGAAAGTGAATCCATAAATATTAATTATAATGGTCTTGCTATTATTGAACTAAGTTCCCCAAGTACTCTCGAGTGCATACCATCAGGTCCAGGTGCTTTAGTCACCATAACATTTTCCAGTCTCTTTTGGACTTTATCCTCAGTAAGACGTGAACATGATGAAGGAAATTCTGGGATACCCCCTGTTTGCCCAAAGTCTGCCATTGTTGCTTCCTTTGTATATACAAAAGGAAACAATGTGTTTCCAGTCTCCGCTATTGCCCTATCCTCACTAATTAATTCAATTGTCTTGTATTTAAAACGATCATTCACAACCGTCTTATTTTGTTATTTATATACTTGTAGAAGTGTTTCAGTTTAGCTATCATAATTGCTTCTTCTCAGATTCTACTGCATATGATCCTTCTGACTTAGGTCTGGACTCAAATGCAGGAGATAACTGTTACCTCTCATTTTATACAACACTTTCCTATTGAAGTCTATGGGGATACCTGGAGATAAAAGCAGATATAAAATTAGCACCTGCATTTGAATCCAGCCCTTAGACAGTTTGATTGCCTCCTTCTTATTCTTCAGTTTCAGGAAAACCTCTTTATTAAGCCACATTGGTCTTAATTTGTACCTCTTGTATTAATCCCCCAGTGGTATATATTGCCACGTATATTTAGCTAAGAGCATTTTATTCAGTTTGCAGCTTTCTTTTTTATCTTTGAAGATTCCATCCCATTGAATGTCCTTTAATGTGTTTCACAATGTAAACTTAGCTTTTTTTAAAGGTAGATTGGGAATCAGAGACATTCAACAATACAAATTTGCAGGCTCTATAGGAATGGTATCCTACCCAGAGTACAATCTCTTTTAGTACACTAGTGACTTTCACAGAGTGGAAATATCTTAAAGCTCATCACATTGGCCCTGCCATAACAGCAACGCAACCAGGAAGTGCAAGGCATTTCTTCTCCGAACAAAAGAAACAGTCAACCCTCAATGTACATTTCAGCCTTGTTATGCCTCATCCCTGAAAAGAAGCTGTTATCTTGAACAGCTATGAGCTAGGGGTCCATGTCTGGATTACCCTGTTACTCTTAGGGTGACCAATCCCAAGGGTAATTTGCATATGTAGATTGGGAATCAGAGACACTCAACTAGGGACAAGCCTGCAATACAAATGTGCAGGCTCTATAGGAATGGTATCCTACCCAGGGTGAAGTGTCTTTTAGCCCACTGGTGACTTTCACAGAGAGGAAATATCCTAAATCATATCATATTGGTCCTGCCATAACAGCAGTCCAACCACCATCCCTTGCTTCTACACCTCTTTTTATGCAGGCTAGTCCCCTATTTGCTCTTGCAGCAGCTGAGTGACTCTGCACACTGCTGTGAAGACTATTGTCTATCAGTACACCTAAATCTTTCTCTAATGAGGATTTCCCAAGTTGTTTCCCATTTAGAGTATATGTAGCAAGTTTAGTTCTACAGCCCAAATGCATAACCTTACATTTATCTACATTAAATGTCATCTGACACTTTTCCACTCACTCAGTTTATCCAACTATTTCTGCAGCACAAAAAGCACCCTATTTTGTATGTATTCTTTACATAGTATAACACCATCAGGAAAGATTGAGACATTACTTTCAGCACCGCGTTCAAGATCATTAATAAACTAAAAAGTATTGAGTTTCCACTTACAACCTATTAATAATACGTCTGTACCGCTCTGAGAACCTCTGTTCACCTTTAAAGATGTAGACCATAATTTGTCCAGTTCCTTGTTACATTAAGTAGAGCTGTGTGAGACACAAAACCAAATCCTTCACCCCATTTCCCTAGCCATGAATCACATTTGTTGCATCTTACTATCATCTTCCTTATACACTGCTAGAATCCTAGAAAAGAAACCGTGGATACAACTTTCTGCAAATCTTTACCTATTTTCTTAGAGATCTTGTGTCACACTCACCTCTCTTCACATGTCTTGTAAATAATAGGAAGTCATTGGTTATGTGTTATGTGAGAGAAGGAAAGATGCGCATAATGTGTACTGTGAGTGGAGGGGAGTCATGAGTAATGTGTCCTGTGAGTGGAGGGGAGTCATGGGTAATGTGTCCTGTGAGTGGAGGGGAGTCATGGGTAACGTGTCCTGTGAGTGGAGGGGAGTCATGGGTAATGTCTCCTTTGTGTCTAGGAGAGCCATGAGTAACGTGTACCATCCTGATTAATGAGTGCTGTCAGTAATGTGTCCTGTGAGTGGAGGGGAGTCATGGGTAATGTGTCCTTTGTGTCTAGGAGAGCCATGAGTAACGTGTACCATCCTGATTAATGAGTGCTGTCAGTAATGTGTCCTGTGAGTGGAGGGGAGTCATGGGTAATGTGTCCTTTGTGTCTAGGAGAGCCATGAGTAACGTGTACCATCCTGATTAATGAGTGCTGTCAGCAATGTGTCCTGTGAGTGGAGGGGAGTCATGGGTAATGTGTCCTTTGTGTCTAGGAGAGCCATGAGTAACGTGTACCATCCTGATTAATGAGTGCTGTCAGTAATGTGTCCTGTGAGTGGAGGGGAATCATGGGTAATGTGTCCTTTGTGTCTGGGAGAGCCATGAGTAACGTGTACCATCCTGATTAATGAGTGCTGTCAGTAACGTGTCCTGTGAGTGGAGGGGAGTCATGGGTAATGTGTCCTGTGAGTGGAGGGGAGTCATGGGTAATGTCTCCTTTTTGTCTAGGAGAGCCATGAGTAACGTGTACCATCATGATTAATGAGTGCTGTCGGTAATGTGTCCTGTGAGTGGAGGGGAGTCATGGGTAATGTGTCCTGTGACTGGAGGGGAGTCATGGGTAATGTGTCCTGTGAGTGGAGGGGAGTCATGGGTAATGTGTCCTTTGTGTCTAGGAGAGCCATGAGTAACGTGTACCATCATGATTAATGAGTGCTGTGCATAATGTGACCTGTGAGTGGAGTGGAGCCGTGGGTAATGTGTCCTTTGTGTCTAGCCGTAGGTAACGTGTCCTTTGTGTCTAGGAGAGCGGTTGGTAACGTGTACCGCGAGTGATGCGGAGCCATGGGTAATGTGTTGTCATTTTCAGATGCTGACCCTCTTGGAGTACATGTTTTATGAGCTGGATTTGGTACAACAGTTCAAGATGGAGCCAGAGACCCTGAGAAGCTTCTTGGTAAGAATAAGAGGACATCTGGGATCTGGGGAGAGTAACAAAGCTTGCAGGAAGTTGGTAGTGACAGCTGAGAGACAGGCGAAGAAAAGCATAAACACAGAGGCTGCGAACACACTGGGACCCAGCATTCAAGGGGGCCCATCTGCCTCAGGGTGCAATAGATTATAGTTATGCATATGAAAATATTTTTGTAATACTGACTAGTTGCACCACTGTGGGGCATACAAATGATGTATCCCACTGCATAGGAGTGTCCTGCTGAGTAGGAGTGGCAGCTACTGAGTGAAAGTGGCATCTGAACAGGAAAGGACACAAACAATGTGAGGGTCCTGTTGACTGAGAATGGTATCTGAACAGGAAGTGACACAAGCAATGGGTGGGTCCTGCTGAATGGGAATGGTATCTGAACAGGAAGTGACACAAGCAATGGGAGGGTTCTGCTGAATGGGAATGGTATCTGAACAGGAAGTGACACAAGCAATGGGAGGGTCCTGCTGAATGGGAATGGTATCTGAACAGGAATGGAGACAAACAATGGGAGTGTCCTGTGACTTGAAGCGGTATCTGAATAGGCAATGGCACAATCAGCGGGAGGGTCCTGTGGTCTAGGAGCGGTATCTGAACAGGAAATGACATAAGCAATGGGAGGGTCCTGTGGCTTGAAGCGGTATATGAATAGGAAATGACACAATCAGTGTGAGGGTCCTGTGGTCTAGGAGCGGTATCTGAACAGGAAATGACATAAACAATGGGAGGGTCCTGTGATTTGAAGCGGTATATGAATAGGAAATGACACAATCAGTGTGAGGGTCCTGTGGTCTAGGAGCGGTATCTGAACAGGAAATGACATAAGCAATGGGAGGGTCCTGTGGCTTGAAGCGGAATATGAATAGGAAATGACACAATCAGTGTGAGGGTCCTGTGGTCTAGGAGCGGTATCTGAACAGGAAATGACATAAACAATGGGAGGGTCCTGCTTACTGGGAGGGACACGCAGTAACATTGTTCATGACACAGAAAAACCCTATTGAAACAATTTTTAGTAAACTCTAAGAGGAGAAAATGATCCTCTCAGTCCAAAATGCAGTTGGATATTTCCCTGGACCAGCATCCTATCTGCATTGAAACCAACTGTCATAATTTTCATTATTGTTCATAGCAAGATAGATGTCCAATACAGTTTTGAGAGCAACTACAGTTTCTGCAAACAGCCTCCCGAGGCAAAGAATTACACAGTCTTACTGCCCTTACTGTAAAAAATCCCTGTATTTTCTTTAGTAGCAAGCGCCTTTCCTCAAGTCTTAATGGATGACGTCTTGTTCTTAGCTCAGCTCTTTGCATAAATAATTCATTGGATAGTTCTTTGTACAGACCTTGAATGTATGTGTAAATGGTAATCATATCGCCCCTTAGACGTCTCTTCTCTAATGTAAACAAACCCAGTTTGGCTAGTCTCTCTTTATAACTCAGATCCCCCAATCCCTTTATCAGTTTTGTTGCACGTCTCTGCACCTTTTCCAGTTCAGTAATGTCTTTTTTTAGAACTGGCACCCAAAATTGTACTCCGTATTCTAGATGAGGCCTAATCAAGGATTTATACAGCGGTAAGATAATATTAGCATCCCTTGCTTCTACACCTCTTTTTATGCAGGCTAGTACTCTATTTGCTCTTGCAGCAGCTGAGTGACTCTGCACACTGCTGTGAAGTCTATTGTCTAGCAGTTCTCCTAAATCTTTCTCTAATGAGGATTCCCCAAGTTGTTTCCCATTTAGAGTATATGTAGCACGTTTGTTTCTGCAGCTCAAATGCATCTGTCTATGTATATAAGAGAGACATTCACCTACAAGGTATCTACCCTGATTAGCACCAGGAAACGTAGTGTATAATATAATGTAAATATTTATAATGTAAATAAATATGTACATTTGTCCATTTTGGGTCCCTGGGGTGGAACATTTGGAGAGAAGGGCAGCCAGTTTCATAGTAGCTGACATGTGGCAGGTGAGGAATCCACACCAGGAGTTCTCTCGCTCCCTACTGTCACTCACCTGCATCTGGTAATTAGTGCAGCCAGCAGTCTAATACTTCCCCCTGTACTGAGACACGCTCTCTGTTGTTTGAGTTCCCAGAGAGGAAGGAATTAACCTCTGAAAGCCTGCAACTTGTGAAGTGTACTTGTGCCTGCTGGACTGTGTTGCTGTATGTTTATTTCTCTAAGCTGGTAAACTGACTAGCGGTCCAAATACAGTCAGGAGCTGATGTGTTTAGTTAGTGCTCAGTAGAGCAAGGATTTTGATTTGTTTGTGATGTTGCTGTCTCACCACTTGGAGGCAAATAAAAAGGCAAAGACTTGAATTATCCTCCTTCTGTGTGTTAAGTGTCTCTGCAACCTAGAAGGCTGATTCCAAGAGAGAAGGTATAAAACATTACAGAGTACTTTGTCACAGTATGTACTTAGTGGGTGTCTTTGTACTTCCTGTGTGTATGTACTTCCTGTGTGTAGGTACTTCCTGTGTGTAGGTACTTCCTGTGTGTAGGTACCTAATGGGTGTACTTGTGAACTAACTTTTACATTCTGTGTATTATTCTGTGTTTTCTCATTGTGTGTCTGTGACTCCCTCTCGTCTCGCCCATAGATGTCTGTTAATGATCATTACCAGAAGAATCCATTCCACAACTTCCGGCATGGCTTTTGTGTCACCCAGATGATGTACAGTGTCATTTCGTTGTGTCATCTGCAGGTACGATGGGGCTCATAGGAGTGCAAAGGGGCACACAGAGTCATGAGTGGCCACATGTATACACATATACACAGGGGTATGGACAGTAAACAAAGGGACATTCAGTATCACGAAGTGGAGTCACAGGAACACACACATATAGACAGACAGAAAGTCAAATCTAACCCCAAATCACTCCCTGTTCTACTCACCTTCATTCTGTATCTTCCCCCAAGCCTCTCTGTTTCAACCCCAAAACTCTCCCTGTTCTACCTCTCACCTTCATTCTGTCTCACCCCCCAAAACTCTCTCGGTTCTACTTCTCACCTTCATTCTGTCTCACCCCCCCCCCCAAACTTCTCCCTGTTCTACCTCTCACCTTCATTCTGTCTCACCCCCCCCCAAACTTCTCCCTGATCTACCTCTCACCTTCATTCTGTCTCACCCCCCCAAACTTCTTCCTGTTCTACCTCTGACCTTCATTCTGTCTCACCCACAAACCTCTCCCTGATCTACCTCTCACCTTCATTCTGTCTCGTCAACCAAACCTCTCCCTGTTCTACCTCTCACCTTCATTCTGTCTCACCCACCAAACCTCTCCCTGTTCTACCTCTCGCCTTCATTCTGTCTCACCCCCAAACCTCTCCCTGTTCTACCTCTCATCTTCATTCTGTCTCACCCCCAAACCTCTCCCTGTTCTACCTCTCACCTTCATTCTGTCTCACCCACCAAGCCTCTCCCTGTTTTACCTCTCGCCTTCATTCTGTCTCACCCACCAAGCCTCTCCTTGTTCTACCTCTCACCTTCATTCTGTCTCACCCACCAAGCCTCTCCTTGTTTTACCTCTCGCCTTCATTCTATCTCACCCACCAAACCTCTCCCTGTTTTACCTCTCGCCTTCATTCTGTCTCACCCACCAAACCTCTCCCTGTTTTACCTCTCGCCTTCATTCTGTCTCACCCACCAAGCCTCTCCCTGTTTTACCTCTCGCCTTCATTCTGTCTCACCCACCAAACCTCTCCCTGTTCTACCTCTCACCTTCATTCTGTCTCACCCACCAAGCCTCTCCTTGTTCTACCTCTCACCTTCATTCTGTCTCACCCACCAAGCCTCTCCTTGTTCTACCTCTCACCTTCATTCTGTCTCACCCACCAAACCTCTCCCTGACCTACCTCTCGCCTTCATTCTATCTCACCCACCAAGCCTCTCCCTGTTTTACCTCTCGCCTTCATTCTGTCTCACCCACCAAACCTCTCCCTGTTCTACCTCTCACCTTCATTCTGTCTCACCCACCAAGCCTCTCCTTGTTCTACCTCTCACCTTCATTCTGTCTCACCCACCAAACTTCTCCCTGTTCTACCTCTCACCTTCATTCTGTCTCACCCCCCCAAACCTCTCCCTGTTCTACCTCTCACCTTCATTCTGTCTCACCCACAAACCTCTCCCTGATCTACCTCTCACCTTCATTCTGTCTCACCCACAAACCTCTCCCTGATCTACCTCTCGCCTTCATTCTGTCTCACCCCTGAAAACTCTCCCTGTTCTACCTCTCACCTTCATTCTGTCTCACCCACCAAACCTCTCCCTGATCTACCTCTCACCTTCATTCTGTCTCACCCCAAACCTCTCCCTGTTCTACCTCTCACCTTCATTCTGTCTCACCCACAAACCTCTCCCTGATCTACCTCTCACCTTCATTCTGTCTCACCCACCAAACCTCTCCCTGTTCTACTTCTCACCTTCATTCTGTCTCACCCCCCCCAAACTTCTCCCTGTTCTACCTCTCACCTTCATTCTGTCTCACCCACCAAACTTCTCCCTGTTCTACCTCTCACCTTCATTCTGTCTCACCCCCCCAAACCTCTCCCTGTTCTACTTCTCACCTTCATTCTGTCTCACCCCCAAACCTCTCCCTGTTCTACCTCTCACCTTCATTCTGTCTCGTCAACCAAACCTCTCCCTGTTCTACTCTCACCTTCATTCTGTCTCACCCCCAAACCTCTCTCTGTTCTACCTCTCACCTTCATTCTGTCTCACCCCCCAAACCTCTCCCTGATCTACCTCTCACCTTCATTCTGTCTCGTCAACCAAACCTCTCCCTGTTCTACCTCTCACCTTCATTCTGTCTCACCCCCAAACCTCTCCCTGTTCTACCTTTCACCTTCATTCTGTCTCACCCACCAAACCTCTCCCTGTTCTACCTCTCACCTTCATTCTGTCTCATCCCCAAAACTCTCCCTGTTCTACCTCTCACCTTCATTCTGTCTCACCCCCAAACCTTTCCCTGTTCTATCTCTCACCTTCATTCTGTCTCACCCACCAAGCCTCTCCCTGTTCTACCTCTCACCTTCATTCTGTCTCACCCACCAAACCTCTCCCTGTTCTACTTCTCACCTTCATTCTGTCTCACCCCCCCCAAACCTCTCCTGTTCTACCTCTCACCTTCATTCTGTCTCACCCCCAAACCTCTCCCTTTTCTACCTCTCACCTTCATTCTGTCTCACCCACCAAACCTCTCCCTGTTCTACTTCTCACCTTCATTCTGTCTCACCCCCCCAAACCTCTCCCTGTTCTACTTCTCACCTTCATTCTGTCTCACCCACCAAGCCTTTCCCTCTTCTACCTCTCACCTTCATTCTGTCTCGTCAACCAAACCTCTCCCTGTTCTACCTCTCGCCTTCATTCTGTCTCACCAACCAAACCTCTCCCTGTTCTACCTCTCACCTTCATTCTGTCTCACCCACCAAGCCTTTCCCTGTTCTACCTCTCACCTTCATTCTGTCTCACCCACCAAGCCTTTCCCTCTTCTACCTCTCACCTTCATTCTGTCTCGTCAACCAAACCTCTCCCTGTTCTACCTCTCGCCTTCATTCTGTCTCACCAACCAAACCTCTGCCTGTTCTACCTCTCACCTTCATTCTGTCTCACCAACCAAACCTCTGCCTGTTCTACCTCTCACCTTCATTCTGTCTCACCAACCAAACCTCTGCCTGTTCTACCTCTCACCTTCATTCTGTCTCACCCCCCAAAACTCTCTCGGTTCTACTTCTCACCTTCATTCTGTCTCACCCCCCCCCCAAACTTCTCCCTGTTCTACCTCTCACCTTCATTCTGTCTCACCCACCAAACCTCTCCCTGATCTACTTCTCACCTTCATTCTGTCTCACCCCCAAACCTCTCCCTTTCTACTTCTCACCTTCATTCTGTCTCACCCCCCCAAACCTCTCCCTGTTCTACCTCTCACCTTCATTCTGTCTCACCCCCCAAACCTCTCCCTGTTCTACCCTCTCACCTTCATTCTGTCTCACCCACCAAACCTCTCCCTGTTCTACTTCTCACCTTCATTCTGTCTCACCCCCCCAAACCTCTCCCTGTTCTACTTCTCACCTTCATTCTGTCTCACCCACCAAGCCTTTCCCTCTCTACCTCTCACCTTCATTCTGTCTCGTCAACCAAACCTCTCCCTGTTCTACCTCTCGCCTTCATCTGTCTCGTCAACCAAACCTCTCCCTGTTCTACCTCTCGCCTTCATTCTGTCTCACCAACCAAACCTCTCCCTGTTCTACCTCTCACCTTCATTCTGTCTCACCCACCAAGCCTTTCCCTGTTCTACCTCTCACCTTCATTCTGTCTCACCACCAAGCCTTCCCTCTTCTACCTCTCACCTTCATTCTGTCTCGTCAACCAAACCTCTCCCTGTTCTACCTCTCGCCTTCATTCTGTCTCACCAACCAAACCTCTGCCTGTTCTACCTCTCACCTTCATTCTGTCTCACCAACCAAACCTCTGCCTGTTCTACCTCTCACCTTCATTCTGTCTCACCAACCAAACCTCTGCCTGTTCTACCTCTCACCTTCATTCTGTCTCACCAACCAAACCTCTGCCTGTTCTACCTCTCACCTTCATTCTGTCTCACCAACCAAACCTCTCCCTGTTCTACCTCTAGCCTTCATTCTGTCTCACCCCCAAACCTTTCCTGTTCTATCTCTCACCTTCATTCTGTCTCACCCACCAAGCCTCTCCCTGTTCTACCTCTCACCTTCATTCTGTCTCACCCACCAAACCTCTCCCTGTTCTACTTCTCA